>JAKNRG010109093.1:0-10186 GCA_024706555.1 Mandevilla sanderi x Mandevilla atroviolacea | reverse complement strand
CAAATATAGAGCAAGCACCGTGGTTAGAAAGTGCAGACTATTACAAAAAAAATTTAGAAAGAATACTCTGTTGTTTTCTTTACCCTGTTTTTTGTTTATAATTTTTGACAGCAAAAATTACCTACACAAATAGGTCTTTACTGGTGTACTTAAGGTCAGTCATCTCTATGTGATTATTTGGACATTTTGTGGACACTGAATTAATCGGGGGTTAATTAGCCATTGGCTTTGCAAATATCACAGGTTAATTTGTTCTCAGGCACTGGTAGTTTTGAGGGAGCCAACATGCTACCATGCCTATGGAGAAAAAATGTGGGTATATTGACTCCAACATACTGGAGGTCTATTTATCTCCCATTATTTGCAATGCATGCAATCACCTTATTTTGGATGAACACACAAAGAATACTTTAACGCTAGGTCAAGATCAAAACTTCACATATATGTATGTATTTTGTTCTTCTTTTGGTGCAGATAAACAATACCCAATGTCCTTGGAAAGGGATAAATTTTTTGACTTCTTGGATACTCATTTAATAATACCATACACACATTTTACATCTTACATGAAAAAATTCGTGTAATTTGTGCACCTGTTTAAATTTTTCTCTACTGAATTAATTTTTCTTTCCTTTTTAAATGAAGAGTGGAAATTCTAGAAATTGAAAATTTAAGACTTGTAAATTTAGAATAGGCAAGTAAAATATTGTACAAGACCTACGACAACGTATCTTCTATAAATGACATTTCATATTATGGATTAACGGAAGCTATTGAAGGCATGTTAACTTCAAAACAATATGCAAATCTTGTGTCATTCTTACCCTTTGCATTCAGACATCATGTATTAGAACATCATCTAACTATCTGTGGCCAATACTGGAGAAAAATCACCTGATACTCGCTTTATTATTTGTGTTTGATAAGCACCTTTACTACTAGTATTTGTTGTTGTTGAAGCATATACTTGTGTAGTTGCAAATTCAATTTCAATTCAACTCTCCCTGTATATATCTTTCGAATTGAAATTAATGAGGTAAGATAAACAACAAATATAGAGCAAGTACCTTGGTAAGAAAGTGCAGGACATTGCAAAAAAAATAAAATTGAGATAGAGTACTATGTCGTTTTCTTTAGCCCATTTTTTGTTTGTAATTGGTGCAAGACAAAATTACATACACAAATAGGTCTTTACTGGTGTGCTTAAAGTCGGCCATATCTTTGCTCTGATTAGGACATTTTGGGGACACTGAATTAGTTGGGGGGTTCTTTAGCCATGGGCTTTGCAAATATCACTGGTTAATTTGTTCTTAAGGCACCGGCAGATTGGAGAGAGCCGATATGCTACAAAGCCTATGAAGCAAAAATGTGGGATATATTGAATCAAACATACAGGAGGACCATTTATCTCCCATTAGTTGCAACGCATGAAATCTCCTTATTTTGGTTAAACACAAAGAATACTTTAAGGATAGGTCAAGATCTGAACATCACATACCTGTATGTATTTTATTATGCTTCTGGTGTAGATAAAACAGTACCCAATGACCTTGGAAAGGTATAAATTTTTAGACTTCTAACTACCAGTGGCCATTTTTACTACTAGTATTTGTTGTTGTTGAAGCATATACTTGTGTAGTTGCAAATTCACTTTCATACCTACTCTCCCTATATGTCTTTAAAATTGAAATTAATGAGGTAAGATAAACAACAAATATAGATCAAGTACCTTGGTTAGAAAGTGCTGGCTATCGTAAAAAAAATTTAAGAAAGTGTACCGCGTTGTTTTCTTTAACCCGTTTTTTGTTTGTAATCAGTGAAAGACAAAATTGCATGCACAAATAGGTCTTTACTGGAGTACTTAAGGTCGGCTAGCTCTATGCTCTTATTAGTTCATTTTGAGGACACTGAATTAGTTGGAGGTTCATTAGCCATTGGCTTTGCAAATATCACTAGTTAATTTGTTCTCAATGCACCGGCAGTTTGGAAGCAGCCAATATGCTATCAAGCCAATGGACCAAAAACGTGGGACATAATGACTTAAACCTTTAGGAGGAATCTTCATCTCCCATTTTTTGCAACCCATGCAATGTCCTTATTATGGTTAAACATAGAAAGAATACTTTAATGCTAGGTAATGATCAAACCATGACATATGTGTATGTATTTTCCTCTCCTTCTGGTGCAGTCAAAACAATACCCAATAACTTTGGAAAGGTATAAATTTTTTGACTTCTCTGATACTCATACAATAGTATGCATACGCACATTTTACATATTACACGAAAAAAATTTGGTATTTCGTGCACATGTTTAAATTTTTCTCTATTTAATTAATTTTTAATTTCTTTTTTAGGAGAAAAATGGAAATTCCAGACATTGAAAATTTAGGACTTGTAAATTTAGAAATGGTATGGAAAATATTGTACAACACCTACAACAACGTATCTTCTATAGATGACATTTCATATTAATGATTAACGGAAGTTATTCAAGGCATGTTAACTTCTAAACAACTAGCAAATCTTGTGTCATTCTTACCCTTTGCACTGAGATATCGGGTATTACAGCATAATCGTACTACCAGTGGCCAATGCAGGAGAAAAAACACCTAATACTCGCTTTATGATTTGTGTTTGATAAGCATTTTTAGTACTAATATTTGTTGTTGTTGAAGTAAATACATGTGTAGTTGCAAATTCAATTTCAATTCAACTCTCCCTTTATATATCTTTAAAATTGATATTAATGAAGATAAACAACAAATATAGAGCATGTACCTTGGTTTGAAAGTCCAGACTATTGTAAGGAAACAGTTGAGAAAGAGTACTATGTTGTATTCTTTGGCCTGTTTTTTGTTTGTTACCAGTGAATGCCAAAATAGCATGCACAAACAGGTCTTTACTGGTGTTCTTAACGTTGGCCATCTTTTTGTTCTTATTGGGATATTTTGGGGACACCGAATTAGTTGGGGGTTCATTAGCCATTAGCTTTGCAAATTTCATTGGTTAATTTGTTCTCAAGGCACTACCTGTTTGGAGGGAGCTAATATGGTATGAAGCCTATGGAGCAAAAACGTGGGACATATTGACTCAAACCTACAGGAGGACTTTTTGTCTCCCATTATTTGCAACACATGCAATCTCCTTATTGTGGTTAAACACAGAAAGAATACTTTAAGGCTAGGTCAGGATCAGAACATCACATATATGTATGTATCTCACTCTTCTTCTGGTGCAGATAAAGCAATACCCAATGACTTGTGAAAGGTATAATTTTTTTGACTTCTTGGAAACTCATTTAGTAGAATACATACACACATTTTACATCTTACACGTAAAAATTCATGTTATTCGCGCACGTGTTTAAATTTTTCTCTATTGAATTAATTTTTTCTTTCTTTTTTAAGTAAGAGGGGAAATTCAAAAAATTGAAAATTTAAGACTTGTAAATTTAGAATAGGAAAGGAAAATATTGTACAAGACCTTCAACAACTTATCTTCTATAGATGACATTTCATATTATTGATTGACAGAAGCTATTCAAGGCATGTTAACTTCTAAACAATACGCAAATCTTGTGTCATTCTTACCCTTTGCACCAAGACATCATGCATTAAAACATAATGTAACTACCACTGGCCAATACTAGAGAAAAAACACCTGATACTCACTTTAATATTTGTGTTCGATAACCATTTCCACTACTAATATTTGTTGTTTTTGAAACATATACTTGTGTGGTTGCGAATTCAATTTCATATCAACTCTCCATATATACCTTTAAAATTGAAATTAATGAGGTAAGACAAACAACGAATATAGATCAAGTACCTTAATTAGAAAGTGCAGGCTATTGTAAAAAAAAATAAAATTGAGAAAGGCTACTGTGTTGTTTTCATTAGCTCATTTTTTGTTTGTAATATGTGAAAGACAAAATTTCATGCACAAATAGGTCTTTACTGGTGTACTTAAAGTCGGCCAGCTCTATGCTCTTATTGGGACATTTTGGGGACATTGAATTAGTTGGAGGTTCATTAGCCATTGGCTTTGCAAATATCATTGGTTAATTTGTTCTTAAGGCACTGGCAGTTTGGAAGGAGCCAATATGCTATCAAGCCAATGGACCAAAATCGTGGGACATATTAACTCAAACCAATAGGAGGAATCTTTATCTCCCATTATTTGCAACCCATGAAATCTCCTTATTATGGTTAAACACAGAAAGAATACTTTAAGGCAAGGTCAAGACCAAACCATGACATGTGTATGTATTTTGCTCTCCTTCTGGTGCTGATAAAACAATACCCATTGACTTTGGAAAGGCATAAATTTTTTGACTTCTCTGATACTCATTCAATAGTATGCATAAGCACATTTTACATCTTACACAAAAAAATTCAAGTATTTCGTGCACATGTAATAATTTTTCTCTGTTGAATTAATTTTTTCTTTCTTTTGTAGGAGAAAAGTGGAAATTCCAGACATTGAAAATTTAGGACTTGTAAATTTAGAAATGGTATAGAAAATATTGTTCAACACCAACAACAACGTATCTTCTATAGATGACATTTCATATATAATGATTAATGGAAGTTATTCAGCGCATGTTAACTTCTAAACAACAAGGAAATCTTATGTCATTCTTACCCTTCGCACTGAGATATCATGTATTACAACATAATCATACTACCAATGGCCAATGCTGGAGAAAAAACACCAGATACTCGCTTTATTATTTGTGTTTGATAAGCACTTTTAGTACTAATATTTGTTGTTGTTGAAGCATATACATGTGTAGTTGCAAATTCAATTTCAATTCAACTCTCTCTTGATATATGTTTAAAATTAAAATTAATGAAGTAAGATAAACAACAAATATAGAGCAAGTACCTTGGTTAGCAAGTGTAGACTATTGTAAAAAAATTTGAGAAAGAGTACTATGTTGTTTTCTTTAGCCCGTTTTTTGTTTGTAACCAGTGAAAGCCAAAATAGCATGCACAAATAGGTCTTTACTGGTGTACATAAAGTCGGCCATTTATATGTTCTTATTGGGACATTTTGGGGACACAGAATTAGTTTGGGCTTCATTAGCCATTGGCTTTGCAAATTTCATTGGTTAATTTGTTCTCAAGGCACTGGTAGTTTGGAGGGAGCCAATATGCTATCAAGCCAATGGAGCAAAAACGTGTGACATATTGACTCAAACCTACAAGAGGACTCTTTGTCTCCCATTATTTGCAACCCATGCAATCTCCTTATTGTGGTTAAACACAAAGAATACTTTAAGGCTAGGTCATGATCAGAACATCACATTTATGCAAGTATTTTACTCTTCTTCTGATGCAGATAAAACAATACCCAATGACTTTGGAAAGGTACAATTTTTTTTACTTCTTGGATACTCATTTAATAGTATACATAGGCACATTTTACATCTTACACAAAAAAATTCATGTATTTCGTGCACATGTTTAAATTTTTCTCTATTGAATTACTTTTTCCTTTGTTTTCTAAGTGAAGAGGGGAAATTCTAGAAATTGAAAATTTAAGACTTCTAAATTTAGAATAGGTAAGGAAACTATAGTACAAGACCTACAACAACGTATTTTCTATAGATGACATTTCATATTATTGATTGACGGAAGTTATTGAAGGCATGTTAACTTCTAAAAAATATTCAATTCTTGTGTCATTCGTACCCTTTGCACTGAGACATCATGTGTTAGAACATAATCTAACTACCAGTGGCCAATACTGGAGAAAAAACACCTGATACTCACTTTAATATTTGTGTTCGATAAGCATTTTTACTACTAATATTTGTTGGTGTAAGGGCGCTGACTATTCGATTACTGACTTATTGTAATTAAGATAGTATTAAAATTAAAGACAAAATAAACGAGCACACAAAACGTTTGGTAACGCAATTCGGCTACCAGCCTACGTCTACAAGGCCCTTACCTAGATTATCATCCACTATAATTCAAATTACAAGAACAGCTTACAAAACTTCTTGAATGAAATTACTTCGTGGACAAAGTGCAAACCACAAGTCCCCTTGTGATTGTTGAACTCCCTTCAACTTTGCACGATCTCTTGTCTCGAAGAAATCACCCTTCCTCCCGAAAGGTTTGGATGGCTCTTCCTCCCAAAGACCACTTGTATGCTCTTCCTCCCAAAGAGACTTTAGTATCACCAATAAGATTGGAATGATTGTTCTTGAGTGTCTCTTTAGATAGACATGAATACCAACTTCTAACCACTCAAGAAAAATAGCAACTTGATGAACACAGAAATCTTCACCAAGAAAGATCAAGCTGCTCCTAAATACGTCGTAGATATTCTGCTTTTGCTTTTGTGTATTTCTGTTGTATCTCTAACTTTGAATGAAGTCCTCCTTATATAGATATTGTTTGGTTGACTTGACTTCACCTAGGATTCTAATTCCTTCTTGGTAACTAATATAATTCTTAACCTTGTTAGGAATCCTTTGTCAAATCCTTGTTTGAATTGTTTTTTCATTAATATAATTGTTCTCCAACTTGAATTCAAAGAACTTGACAACTCCTTAATCACATCATACATAGGATCCTTTTCCTTGTAGGTTTTGTGCCAAAGATGATTGCCAATCCTTTTATAATTAGGAGTGCTATCCGTAAGAGTTGGTTTTGAAGCATGTACTTGTGTAGTTACAAATTCAATTTCATATCTACTCTCCCCATAAATCTTTAAAATTGAAATTAATGAGGTAAGATAAACATCAAATATAGATCAAGTACCTTGGTTAGAAAGTGCAGACTATTGTAAAATAAAATTGAGAAAGTGTACTATGTTGTTTTCTTTAGCCCGTTTTTTGTTTGTAATCTGTGAAACATAAAATTGCATGCACAAATAGGTCTTTACTGGTGTACTTAAAGTCGGCTAGCTCTATGCTCTTATTGGGACATTTTGGGGACACAGAATTAGTTGGGGGTTCATTAGCCATTGGCTTTGCAAATTTCATTGGTTAATTTGTTCTCAAGGCACTAGCAGTTCCCTTAATTTTTGTATTAGTCAAAATGGGACATTCAATTGTGGACGGAGGGAGTATTTTATTTTGTTGTGCAAAGATCATGAGAGATATTCAAAGTAAGCCCAATGAAACCAAAATTTATTATTATGATCTACTTATATTGTCCTTTCTTAACAAAAAACAAAGCTGAAAACACAAAATCATTTAACCAATTATCCTTACAACTAGAAAAAGAAAGCATATTTGTTCCTTCTCCTAATTTCCAAAACGCACTTCTAATGTTGTTGTCAGTTCTCTTAGTAAAAAGCATATTACAAAATGTAAACTAAGAAATTTGTCAATAAAAATCAACGTAATTACTTAAAACGAATAGATAATTTTATCCATATCTCTTTCTTCTTATTTTTCCTATCAAAACCTCTAAAAGTGTATTATATTTTTATTATTACAATAATAGGCCATCTATATCTCCCTTTTTCCCTTTTCTCATTACCTCTATACTATATATGTATGTATTTTTCTCTTCTTCTGGCGTAGATAAAACAATACCCAATGACTTTGGAAAGGTATAAATTTTTTGACTTCTTGGATGCTCATTTAATATTATACATACACACATTTTACATCTTACACAGAAAAATTCATTTATTTCGTGCACATGTTTAAATTTTTCTCTATTGAATTAATCTTTTCTTTATATTTTACGTGAAAAGTGGAAATTCTAATAATTGAAATTTTAAGACTTTTAAATTTAGAAAAGGTAAGGAAAATATTGTACAACACCTACAAAATTTATCTTCGATAGATGACATTTCAAATTAATGATTAAAGGAACTTATTGAAGGCATGTTAACTTCCGAAGAATATGAAAATCTTGTGTCATTCTTACCATTTGCACTGAGATATCAGGTATTTGAACATAATCTAACTACTAGTGGCCAATACAGGAGAAAAAAAACTAATACTCACTTTATTATTTGTGTTTGATAAGCACTTTTACTACTAATATGTTGTTGTTGTTGAAGCATATACACGTCTAGTTGCAAATTCAATTTCAATTCTACCCTCCCTATATATCTTTAAAATTGAAATTAATGAGGTAAGATAAACAACAAATATAGAGCAAGTACCCCTGGTTAGAAAGTGCACACTATTGTAAAAAGAATTTGAGAAAGAGTACCATGTTGTTTTCTTTACCCCGTTTTTCGTTTGTAATCAGTGAAGGCCAAAATTGCATGCACAAATAGGTCTTTACTGGTGTACTTAAAGTTAGCCATCTATATGCTCTTAATGGGACATTTTGGGGACACTGAATTTGTTGGGGGTTCATTAGCCATTGACTTTGCAAATATCACTGGTTACTTTGTTCTTAAGGGATTGGCAATTTGGAGGGAGCCAATACGCTATTAAGCCTATGGAGCAAAAATGTGGGATATTGACTCAAACCTACATGAGGATTCTTTTTCTCCTATTATTTGCAACCCATGCAATCTCTTTATTGTGGTTAAACACAGAAAGAATACTTTAAGGCTAGGTAAAGATCAGAACATCACATTTGTAGCTAAGATTTATATCATATGTTCCATACCTGACTTAGTAGCTCAGGCCCTTTTACATCCCCTAAGACATTCTTAAGGACTCAAAACATTAACAAAGCCCATACTCTATCAGTAGCATGTTCCATGAATTTTCATTTCTCAATAAGCTATCTCCTTGCTGTTTATTTAGATTTGGGCGCAAGAGGATTCTTTATGAATAGGATTCCTATAAAAGACTCTACCCTGGAAGAAGACTTATCTCGAAGTATCTTGAATGATAAATTATATTTTTCTTCCTTTTTTTTGAGTACTTTAGATAAAACATAACTTTCTATTTCCCATCTTAAGCATTTCTTATTAGATAATATATGCTTTGTACATCTCTATTTTTAGCTAAGCTAAAATTTTTTTGTAGAAAATAGTTTCAAGAATGTCTATGGAGGTTTAATTTGTTGTAAAAGATATTTTATATAGAATATGGTTAAAGCACTACCAATTGTAAGAATATTTTGTTTTTGAAAAATAGTAGGTGCTTAGTAACATATAAAAAAATAAAGTAGCAAAGTTCCAAACTGTTGGTTGATAAGCTACATGGATATAAAGATTGGTGCCTAAGTAATATGGAAGTTATAGTTTGATTTGAGATTATTCTTTTCCAAATTATTATGTTATGGATATTGTTGTTCTTATATTATCTTCCACGTCCTTCTTCGGTAAATCATGACTAGATTTGAAATAGAAAACCCAAAAAATAATATATAAAAATGCTTCTAAAGTATCTAGAGCTAAGGGTGCGTGCAACGCTTCACTTCTACTTCATACGATGATTTAAATCTATCTTGTCTTGCTTTTATATGAAAAAATTGACTGTCTTATTTGGTCCCTAAACTATTTACGATTTTTAACTTTGGTCTTGTTTCTTTTTTTTTTTACATATATGGTCCTTATACTTTTTACGGACGGTGAGATTGGTCTTTTTGCCGGAAATACACAATAGTACGTCGGAATACATGCCATGTATACGTCTGTACCAATCTACGAATGGCAAAATCACAATCCCAACCCATTGCCCAACCTGTTTGACCGAAAAAGAAAATCACCCACCATCACCTACTTCAATTTCAGAAACATTTTTCATCTTCTTTCTGCGATCTTTGCAAATTGATAAGAGGGAAAATTTACCCACATTTGGTTGATGCTATTGCATTACCCACATCTTCCAAGAGTGTTACAAGTTTCTTCAAAGTAATTTCAATGTTCTCCCATAATTGTGATAATTGTAGAATTCATCATTTTGAAGGACTGGATTGGGATTTTTCCGAGCTCCTTTTGCAATGTCTAGATGAAAGGGAGTGACTTGCATATTTAAGAACAAAAATGATCCAATTCATTCAGTCTACGCGGAAGAAGAAAGACAAGAAATTTCTTAAGCCGCTCATTCAAGAGTACTTGCTGTAAAAAAAAAGAAAGTGGTAATTTATGCCTAGCATTGCCACTTTACTACTACTACAATCATAGCTTCATTCTTAGGTAGTTGAAAAGAGAGCAGATTCCCTACCACCAACTTATCCTGAAAGAAAAGCTTGCCTAGCATTTTTATGCAATAAACCCTCAGAGTGGAAATTAAAGGATGT
>JAKNRG010109070.1:0-11932 GCA_024706555.1 Mandevilla sanderi x Mandevilla atroviolacea | reverse complement strand
TACGATTCATTAAAATATTACTTACATTTTATTTTTTTTATTTATGGCGCCAACTATACTATTTACTTGCATTTATTTGTGTCACTTTTCCACCAACTACTGCATTTTTCGGGTAAATAAGTCAAGTGTAATACACGATGTCATGTTATTAAAGGACAAAATTACACACTATTTTGCCACTTAGCCCAAATCGAATTTTATAATTCCCAAATCAAGTTATTAATGCAAGGTGTCCCGTGCAATTCTTTTGCATCTAACAATAATAAAATTGATGGGAAATAGTGTTTTGACAATTTTACTTTTCAATAAGTTGATCTTGTACATTGTACCTGATGTAGTTGGCCAAAAACTACCGTAATTGGTGGCATAGTAACATAAATAAATGCATATAATTTGTACAGTGACTTAAAATAACGAAACAAAATATAAGTGGTATTGTTGTAAAATGATAAATAATAGAATGACAAAAAATACATAATTTCTATATTAACTATATTTAAAAAATTTTACGCTCTCGCATTATATATATATATATATATGTATATATATTTATATATTAACTTCAAACATATAAATGTATTGAATTAGAAAAAAAAAGGAAACTCTTTGGATGTATTTTATTGCGTGCAAGATAAGGAAAATGCTTTTATTTTATTTTGAATTGAAAAGAAAAGCAGAAATGTTAACTTCCAGGTATAAATTAGTTTAATTATTTTATATATTTGTATAAATTTTAATAAATCCTTATTTGTTTTGTCGTATGTATGACAACTATCGACGTAGTTAAAATTGATTCCTTGGATGGGCTGATGAGAGTCTCAAGTTGAACGTTGGACGAATTATGATAATTGACATCGGCATTTGATGTCACGACATAGTTTGCCTAATTTGTACACGAAAGGATGCGTATCGTTTAATTAGTAATAAAGTGATAAAATGAAGTATCGTTTCCTTATGAAGCGTTTTATGTAAAATGCCAATCGACACTGGTGAGACCCTTCTTTTTCTCCTTATTGCTATAGGTAGTGTTTGGTGGTCTTGATTAACCGGTAGGAGCCGGCACCGGTTCTTCTTTGTTTCTGGTTTTTCATTTTTTTTAAAAAACTTTTGCTCTTCTTTTCTTCAAATCTTCTTCCCTCACTTCTTGGGTCATTTATGGACTGTTTATTAACGTACAAATTAAAGTCAAACATATTTAAAAATAAGATTTACAAAAAATATCTTATAAAAGCTTAACGTTAACAAAATAATTTAAGGGAAAATGACCAATTTGGTATCCAAAATTTGGTCCAAAGTTAATTTTGGTACCTTTTGTTTTTTTCATTTCAACTCAGTACCCAAACATTTTATGGGCATCCAATTTAATACCTTTGACCATTTTCGGTGAATCTTTTAGTAAAAAACACACGAGGCACACACATGATTAACTTTCTTGTAGATATTTTCGACATTCCAAGATTATAGTCAATGCATGTGATTAATTTTGACTAAGGCGCTCATTTCAATTCTCTCTCAAACTTAAAAATCTTCGAGCTGGATATGAGCTAGTCCATTAAGTTCTCAAGAAATATGGTATTTCAGAATAACAGATCATTGTGCTCTTAGAATTTGTTAAACTCGTCATGCATATCTGAAACTCCCTTGTAAGATGTCTTTTTTATGCTGTTTTATTCATTATATACAGGTCTCTCGTGCATAAGGGTTGTTCCGAAATATTGATCTAGAATATCGAAACTACCATAAAAAAATTGATTACGTGAGAATCTCGTGAGTTTTTTGGCTGGAGAAACGATCGAAAATGACCAAAAAGTATTAAACTAGATGCTCTTAAAATATTTGGATACTGAGTTGAAAGAAAAAAAACAAAAGGTAACAAAGTTAACTTTGAACTAAACTTTAGGTATCAAATCGATCATTTTCCTAATAATTTAATGAAACTTATTAAGCTAAATCATAAAAATAACAAAAATAACGAAATAGTGTTATCAATCTTCCTTAGGCTTCTTGATAAATTCTACGTAAAGGTAAAAGAAGGTAGAGGGAGACGGCTTATACTGCTGTAGTAACTCTTCTGTAGTAACCATTCGTCAAAAACATATTGACAGAATGTATCTATCAAAACATCTTTGATGGATTCGATTTGTGAAAACATTTTTGATGAATAATGTTCATGAAAAAATTAATAATAAAATATTTAGTTATTATTTTTGAAAATAATTGTCAAAAATTTGTTTTTTTGATAGAAATTGGCATTAAAAATATATTTTATTACGAGGTTCAAAATATATTTTGTTAATAAGGTAGCTCTTCTACAGAAACTAGATCAGTACTCTAATCCCAACCCATTCATTGTCCTTAAGAAGAATGACCAATTTGAATCTCTCTGAAAACATTCAGTTCTTGCAAGCCTTTCTTGAAGCACATAACGCACGAGATGTTATTGATGGGTTGGTGTTTGATAATTTATGAAAAAAGTATGCCATCGAGTGATAAAGATATTTTTCTACTTATATTTATTTGAGTTTTTTGGGCTTTAATTGTATTTATCTTAACTAATAATGTAATTTTTATGGAAAAACTTCTTTATTTTTATATTTGATCTTGTAGGAGCAAAATCGTCAAATTATGGTGAAGAATTGCAAGACACATGGAAAGACAAAAATTCTAGTTCAATGAGGAGATTTTAAGGATTTTAGAAGCTGAATTAAAGGATACCAAATCCAATTTGAGAAAGTTTTGAAAATTCCAAAAAGTCATTGATAGTTAATAATTGTTGTTTTAAGCAGCTACATTAGTTTCTTTGTAATTCCTTTTTCCTTTTAGGATTTAAATTGTTTTTAGTCTATAAACAAATAAAAAGCCCAATTAGTAGGAGGACATGGTCGAGACAAATAAGACAAAGAGTCTACCATGAGTTTCTCTTCCTTTTGTTTTGTTTTGTTTTGTTTTCTTTCTTTGTTATTAGATTTTTAGTTAGTAAGAGCATGCATTAGGTTTTATTGGGCATTTATGCAATTTCTGGTTTCATTCTATTAATTGTGTTTTATCAATTATTGAGTGAACATCTTTATTGGTTTTGCATGAATATATTGCTAGGAGTTTAAATAGATCATTTGATTGATAAAATCTAAAGTAGCATCTATTTGTTTAATTAAGTATCCAATTTTTTGAATTAATTAGATAAATAAGGAATTGTGTAATTCAAATTTCATGTGATACAGACTTTCTGATTATATGTTATTTGATGTTGGTGATGTCTTACATCTTTCATGCAATTTAATTGTTAATAATCTTTCATACAGGGTGAAGGGTTTCAATTAATCAAATTAGTGGTTAATTCACGTACTTACGAGATTAACCTATTCTTGAAGGATAAGAATTTGCGTACTTACGAAATTCTAAAATCAGCTACCCAAGATAAAAATCAATTTATTTGTCATTCAGTGATTAATCTAATGAATCGAATCTTATTACATGTCTCTTGCTAGCGTCTCTCATCATATTTGTTATTTCTATTTGTTTGTTCTTTAAGATAATTTATTTAGTCTTTATTTTAATCCAATCTTTTCCCCCCAATTTTATTGTTAGTAGATTTATTCTTAGGATTGATAATTCTCTGTGGGATCGACCTTTACTTGCTCTAGCCCTTGCCCATGAATTAATTTGTTTGTGTTGCGACGCACACGTCATTGAGGATGGTATAATACAAGTAATAGGGGTGACTAATCCAATCAAGATAATGCATGCTGCAGCTCATGAAGAAAGGATGATATTGACATTGGAAGATAGGATATCTAATGAAAATCATTTTAAATCAAGAGGAAGTTTTAATTGGACATGAAGATTATGTGAGAAGATGATTTTACCATTTATTAACCATATTTTGATGTGTTAATTTGATAAAAATATAGTTAATTTATGTGTATTGGATATATTTTACTTCCCAACTTGATATTTTATTTGTAGGCCAATTTGAAGTCTAAAAGGAGACGAATTAGAGCTTAATTGAGAATTGGAGCTTAATTAGAAGGGGAATTGTTAAGAATCCTAACTTCTTTAAGAATTCTTTTTTGATGTAACTTCTTTAGGTTATTGTTTCCTCTTTTCCATTAGAATTATAGCTTTATTGTAAATAGACTTGGGATTCATTTGTAGACATCGATCTTTTGTAGAGATTAATTTGGATATACTTTGTCTCAGCTTTAGATTATTTTTATCAAGATTGAAGAAGGTGAGTTCATAATTTTTCTTAGGACTTAATGAGTTTTTCTCTTCTCTCATCTGTTCCTTGTGCTTTATTCAATTTGTTTTGTGAGTAGATTATTTAGTTAGCAAGAACATGTATTAAGCTTACATATTTAGGGGATTATGATATTTTGTTCTTAAAGTTGGAATCTTTTTGGGTATCTGTACAATTTACGATTTGCATTTTATTAATTGTATTCTATCAATTTTGTCTGGCCATCTTAGTTGGTTTTTCATAATTAAATTGCTAGGGGTTTAAATAGTTCGGTTGATTGATAAATCCAATAGTAGCAACTATTTGTTTAATTGGGGCCTAGCTTTGACTTAATTAAATAGATAGGGAATTGCATAATTCATGTAATGTATGATTGCACTTTTTGTTTGTATGTAATTTGACGTTGGTGATGCCTTAAATATTTAGTGGAATTTTATTGTTATTTTCGTTCATACTAAGTAAAATGGTTAATTAATTAAACTAGAGTTTTGGTTTGCACTTGTGTGAATTTAACTAATTTTGTATGGATAGAGACTTGCAACACTTGCGAGGTTCTAAAATCAACAATCCAATTTAAACATTTTCTTATCGATGATTAATCATTTGAATTATAGATTAATACTTGTTACTTGCTAAAATATTTATCATGATAATTTCTTTCCAAAACTTTGCCTTTGTTATCGAAACTTTGTCTCCTTATATATTTTAGTCTAAATTAGTTTTAATTAATTTCTCACGACCAATTTTCCCCCAATTTGTTGTATTGTAAATTTTGCCTTATGGGTAACAATTCTTTGTGGGATCGACCTTTACATGTCCTGCCTATATTTCTTAGGAAAATTTAGGAATTCATTTACTTGTGTTAATACACACATGTCACAAGAATTAAAGATCGACTTAATGCTTACCCATCTAAACTGAATATCCTTCCAATTGTTTGGGATGGGTGGCATTGGTAAAATATTTCTTGCTAGAAGGGCATTTGGCGACCCCCTGGTTGTCTATCATTTATGTATTCTTTCTTGGGTAACAATATCTCATGGTAATTCAGCTAGAAAAATCTTAAATGGTCTTTTAAGATCTGTTTCAAATCATTGCCAAGAAGCATCAAAAGAGAGCTATGAACAGTTAGTAGAATTGCTATATTGATGTTTAAAAGGTACGAGGTATATTATTGTCATGGAGTACTAGTTTTTCGAATAATATGAAAAGGTCATTTCAAAATGATAGGAATGGCAGTTGAAGCATCATGACAACTTGGTTTTATCTTAAGTGGCTCTCCATTCTAATTGTTTTATTCCTGCTGATCGAATGTGTTGGTTGAGTGTAGATGAAGGATGGACACTATTGGAGAAGAAGGTGTGCGCATAATAGATTAAAGAATGCTCCCCTACTGAATTACAATATATTGTTGGGCATCTTTCCTAGATCAGAAAGCCACACAAAGAGTAGAAATTGATGCACAAAGTGTCGATGCACTAGTGACTAGGAATATAGGGAAATGCTTGGACATTATTACCTTAAGCTATACAATACCTACCATGTCATTTGAAAGCTTGTTTTCTTTATAGGGGAGCTTTTCCAGAAGATTTTGAGATTTCTACCTAGGTTCCTGAGGGATTTTTACAAGCAGAATTAGCAAACACAATTGAGATCTATTTGGACAAACTTATTAACCGATGGTGTATTATGGTTAGAAAGAGAAAATGCAACACCCTAATTTTTCAGAGATAACAATTTTTATGCTAATGTGTGACTACTCAATTCCGGTGCAAGATATGACACAAAGGTCAATCATGACGCTACATCGTACCCAAGCTCAGAAACCTTTCAAAGGAGAATGAGGGCTACTTAACCTAGCATGCCCATTCCTGATGAAGCCCTACAGTTCGCCAAGCAGAACCACAAAGATTTTCAAGCTTTCTTATTCTCTCATCGCAGAGCCCATACCTCTTCTAGACCAACTCCTTGCCTTGAGCTCGTGGAAGAAGAGGGTTCTAGCACCAACCAAACCCTCCCACAGGGCAACACCCCTACACCAGCTCATCAATCGGCTGCCCAGGAACCCACACCAGCTGCGGCCACACCACAACCGATTCCAACCACTACTCCTGCACCAGCCAATCCGGTGACTATAGACAACCCTTCCTTCACAACATCTAAACCACCAGCATTCCAGAAACCTTCCCAGCTAACCCATCACCACCCTCATTCCTATCTCAAGCTGGCGCCAACCTCCCATCTCCTTCATTGGGCAACAACCCAGCCCTGCAGGCACAAATCAGAGAGCTACAAAGCTAAGTAAATCTCATAAGTTCACTCAGCCGAATGCTCAATGGAACATGCTAGAGGCTAATCCGTTGCAAACAGACTACTGTTCCATGTCCCTACCAGATGGGTTCAAACCTCCGGTGATGGATCTGTACAACGGATCCACTAACCCAGAAAATCACCTCAAGCACTACACCACAGCAATGGTCATGTTCGTAGCAGATGACCAACTTTTGTGCAGAAGTTTCCCTAGCACTTTGTTTGGACGAGCACTAGACTTGTTCGCTTCACTTCCTCCCAACTCTCTCTACAACTTCTCACAATTGGGCACTATGTTTTCACAGCATTTCGTAGGCAGTCATTCCCAAATGCGGCCAAGGACACACCTTCATAACCGCCACCAGAAGCAAGGCGAGACATTGGCTCAATTCCTAATGAGGTTCAATGATGAAGCCCTAACTGTTTACAACTACATAGAATCCACCTACGTGGAGGCCTTCATCAATGGCCTGGTCCCAGGTTACTATTCCAAGAAGCTCAATATTCAACAGCCTCAGACGATAACTGACCTCCTAGCCAGAGTAGGTAAGTGGATCGCTGGGGAAAATATGGAATACTACAAGCGAGAGCTGCGGCAACTTGGGAAAGATGAATACTTCAAGGCTGGCAACAGAGGCAACAAGAAGGCTAAGTTCAAAAAGGGTACTCCTTCAGACCCACCAGCCCCTAACCAGCCTACACGGCCGCAGCCACACCCGCCAATGCTAGCTTTTCCCCCACCAAAACCTGATGCTGCACCTACTGCTCCCCAACAGCTGCAGCCTGAACAGCAGCAACCTCATCAACAACAATAGCCCGGCCCACACCAACGGCCACTTCAAAGGCAGTATAACCGTCATAGGGCTCCGAGGAACAACTTGCCAAATCCAAATTTCACACCGCTGACGGTCGCAAGGTCCTTCATTTTACAGAGCGTGGAGCATCAAAATATCTTAATTCCACCACACCTATGCTATCACCTCCGGAGCAGCGGAGCATAAACAAATACTGCCACTTTCACAATGACCGTGGCCACCACACTAACAGATGGCACGCACTGAAGAGAGAAATCAAAGATGCTGTCCACCGGGGCCAATTGCAACAGTTCGTGGTCACTACTCCAGTAACCCCGAACAATAGAGCTAATCCGAGGCCAGCCCCGGCTGAAGCCCTTAGGCTGAGAGTCATTGATATGATCTCTGGCTTTCACTCCCAATTCGAAGTGCAACCAGACAAAAAACACAAGGTTAGCCACAAAAATGTAATCAATGATGATCAAGCACTTATGGTTTCTCTCTCAATTGCAGGTTGCATGGTGAGGCGCATCTTGGTGGACACATTAGCTCTGCCAATATTCTTTATTATGAAGCTTTTACAAGGATGGGGTTAGAAGATTTTGTAATTACCACCAGCCGAATCCCTCTTATTGGCTTCTCTGGTGACACTACCTATGCAATGGGTACCATCTGTTTGCCAGCAGAATGGGGCCTAGATGGAAACATCAAGGTTGAACCATGCGAATTTGTAGTTGTCGATTATTCTTCCTCCGACAATACTGTATGGGGCAAACCTGGTTTGAACAAGATGGAAGTAGCTGTGGCCACATGCTGTAACGAGATGGTCACCATCGCCAATGGCAAGCCATACATAATCAAGGGTGATATTCTAGCTGCCCACACTTGTTACCACGCTGCCATTGCCAAACCCCTCCTAGACTCCTTCAACTCAAAACCTTCATCCTCCAAATCTCAGATGGAGGATGACGGAGACGATCAGAGGCTGCAACCGCTTGATGATTTTGAAGAATATCAGATCAATGTAGCCGCTCCCGAAAGGAAAATCCAAATTCGCCGAAGCCTCCCTCTTCGGATGAAGTTTCAACTAGTCAATGTCTTGGCCAGATACGAGTTAGTGTTCGCTTGGGACAAATTTGAACTTGGATCCGTACCTCATGCCTTTGCAGAGCACTGCCTAGGCATTTTCTGGCATGTCAAGCCTGTCACCCAAAAAAGGCGCCCCATCCCTGAGGACAAACGCCAAGCCTTGCTAAACGAAGTCAAAGAATTACATGCAGCAAGCATTATCCGCAGGGTCCAATTCCCACAATGGCTCTCAAACCTTGTGGTGGTGCCAAAGCCCAACAACTCATGGAGGGTGTGTATTGACTTCACCTCTCTCTACAAGGCCATCCCCAAAAAGCCTTTCCCTCCCCCCCAGATTGATCAACTTGGAGATGCCACATCCAGATTTTCCTCCCTTTGCTTCTTGGATGCCTACTAGGGTTATCACCAAATACAGATGGCCAGAGAAGATGAAGAGAAGACATCTTTCATGACTCCACATGGCCTCTTTTGCTACAGACGAATGCCCTTCGGCCTCAAGAATGCAGGAGCCGACTTCCAAGATATGGTCAACCACATGTTTGCCAAACAGTTAGGGCGGAACGTGGAAGCCTATGTTGATGACATCCTCATCAAATCACCTTCTGCTTCTACCATTGTGGACGATGTTGAAGAAACCTTGGCCACCATGCAAAGACATGGATTCAAGCTAAACCCCAAAAAATGCTCTTTCGGAGTAGCCGCCTCATTTCCCCTATTCTTGGTGAAACCCTTTCCCTTTACCTTTCGGTCTTAGATATGGCTGTTAGCTTGGTTCTATGCCCCCAAAGAGGTTCTAGGATAAAACCGGTGTATTACACTAGCCATATCTTTCAAGGAGTCGAAATTCGGTACAATGCCTTGGAAAAACATGCCCTTGCAGTGCTTATCGCAGCCCGCAAACTCAGGCCATATTTTCAAGCGCATACCGCCCATGTTCTAACAAGTGCTCCTCTCAGGAAAATCCTCCATAAGCTGGATCTGGCTGGCCGTCTCATGCGTTAGGAAATTGAACTCTCTAAGTTTGACATTCATTACATCCCACGCAAAGCAATGGAGGCACAAGTACTATCTGATTATGTACTAGAATGTACCTCTATTATTCTGGCCCACACGAATAAGCTTGATACCTGCGTACCCCCTCTACAGGACTGTTGGACCCTGTACACAGATGGATCCGGAACTGCAGACACCAAAGGACGCAGGCATCATTTTAGTAAGCCTAAAAGGCATTCAAACATTATATGCTCTAAAATATCGTTTCCCCTTCACCAATAATGAATCTGAGTACGAAGCCTTTCTGGTAGGCCTTCGGCTACCTCGAACGCTTGGAGTTCAGAACCTAATTGCACGCACTGACTCACAAGTTGTGGCAGGACAAATAAATGGGGAATATGAAGCTAAAGAGGAGAACATGGCTAAATATTTGGCCGAAGCTTACACACTATTCAAAAGTTTTGACTACATGAAGGTCGAACACATACTTCGCACAGATAATGTCCAGGCCGACTTCCTGTCTAAGCTCAAAGCCGGCACCATATACAAGGTAAATGGATGGAGCCCTTGATCAGAAAATCCATAGATATGGAACAAATCTTTACTTTATCTGAATCCATATCATGGCTGACTCCACTCCTTGATTACATTTGGAAAGGTACCCTTCCCACCGACAAGCTGAAATTAAGCAATTACGGATGAAGGTAGCACGGTATGTTTTGGTAAACAACCAATTATACTGTAGAGCTGTCTCATGGGCCCTACTTAAATGCGTCTCAATCAAGGAAGGCAATTATATCCTAAGGGAATTCATGAAGGCATCTGCGGTTCTCACATTGGTTCCCGGAGTCTTGCCCGCCAAGTTATGCTCGCTGGATACTTCTGGCCCACCGTCGAAACCGACGCCCCAAAACGGGTCAAGAAATGTCGAAAATGTCAAATTTACTACAATGTCCATCACTTGCTCGGATCTGAACTCCAGGACCTCAGCACACCTATTCCCTTCTACCAATGGGGCATGGACCTCTTAGGTCCTTTCCCAAAGGCAGCTGGATCTAAAGATCAGTTCGTTGTGGCTTTTGACCATTTCACAAAATGGGTAGAAGCCAAACCCCTTTCTTCCATCACAGCTAAGAAAGTAAAGGACTTTTTTCTGGGAAGAGGTTTTCACGAGATTCGGCATACCACAGGTCCTAATCACTGACAATGGAAGGCAATTCACGGCGCAGGAGTTCCGCACGTTTTGGGCAGAATTGTATATCGATCACCGATTCACGTCGGTTGGATATCCACAGACTAATGGCCTCACTGAAGTTAGCAATAGAACATTTCTGCAAGGCTTGAAGAAGTAGCTGGACGCAGCCAAAACAAAGTGGGTAGACGAACTCCCTAGTGTTCTTTGGTCATATCGTACCACGCCACATTCAAGAACTAAAGAATCTCCCTTCCACCTTTGTTTCGGCACAGACGCACTCATCCTTGTGGAAATAGGAAACCCCTCCTCCAGAGTTGATTTTTTCGATGTTGAAACCAATAATCAGAAGCTAGAGGAAAATCTCAACTTATTGGAGGGAACTCGAACACGTACAGCCGTAAAAGAACTTCACTATCGGAGACAAGTGGCCTAGTATTACAATAAAAGGGTTCGTCCGAGACAACTTCGGGTCGGAGACTTGGTGCTTCGTAAAAACGAAGTCAGCAGGCAAGACCCTAGCTGCAAGCTCGACGCAACTTGGGAAGGACCCTACTTAGTTCTTAAAGACAATGGCAATGGTAGCTTTGGCTACAAGACACAGATGGCAATCAATTGGCTAGTTCTCGGAATGCTGCTAATTTGAGGAAATACTTCCCTTGATGCAATAAATTTTTTTTTGTGATACCTTCTTTATTTGTACTCGTGACATATTAATACAATGAGACCTTATTCCATTTGAGTTATTACAGTTTATCCAATTTTAAGGTTGTATCCAACAAACGAAGCTAAATGAAATAGAAATTTTCATTTCATTTACAATTTACACTTACAAAAATCCTACTCCTAATCCAACACTATGAAATCTAATAGCTCAGAGTCCATAGCCTCTAGATGGCCATGGACTACTTATTGATACAATGCTAATTGCGATGAGGGGGGCCGGAGTGATCTTCCAAGTCTACAATAGGATGGATAGAAGTAACAGGAGCAACATCCATTGCTGACTCAGCTGCAGCGCCCGAGCCCATTTGGACTTCTTCTCCCTCTTCTGACTCAGGCTCCGGCGATGGGTACGGCCTTGTAGAAGCCTCTAATACAAACACTTCGTCCCATGGCATCGGAACCAAAGTAGCTGGCCTTGCAAAAAGCCACTGACTGGAGCCTTAAACTCAAAGTCAGGGTGCTTGGCCACCACTTGGTCATTCGCATGGTGGAAAGCACACCGAAGGGAAGTATTGGAGAGCCGAAGCCACATGTTTTTTAGCTTCTCTGATTGTAAGAAGCCCCAGATGACTGTGTTTTCTACATCAT
>JAKNRG010109068.1:0-13054 GCA_024706555.1 Mandevilla sanderi x Mandevilla atroviolacea | reverse complement strand
AATGGTCCTTCCGACTATGAAAGTACTCGAAGGTTTTTACTTCAGTTTTTAAAGGACGAAAATCATTAAGGAATGTATATTCTTGACATCAAGCCTAGTACTATCCAAAGTAAAAGGCTTCCTACTAGCATCAATCGGAAACACCAAAGAGAGTGTATAAAAGTTCCTTTTGAAGAAATTTCGATCACAGATTCTGCAAACGTCACAAAACCAACAGCAATAATCGACAGATTCCTGCCGCTTCTGCGTTTACACGAACGTTCGCCTTCTATTCGTCCCACGTATGGAAAAGAAAAGAGCTTACATGACAGAATTGTTAGGTTCAGTCGTGACTATTTATGTGTTCTCTGTGTTTCTCTCTTCTTGTTTTTTTCCCTCAAAACAAATTTGGAAAAACTATGAAAAATAGCAGCCATCCTGGAGAGCCTTTATAGAACATAGATACGAGAAACAGTTTCTCTTAACTCCGTCTTTTGAATTCGTCTACGAAATTCGAAATAATCCGATTAATCCTTTTCCTCTAAAATTGAATTTCTCCAGGTTCGTTCAACCTGGACAAATATCCATTTAGTCCCACAATTAAAAATTAACTACAGTTTAGGTTTATAGATTCACTAATTTGCCCACCAATTTTGGTTAATTATGTCTAGGCCCCGAAACAAATTCGAACACACGAGATCATTCCCCTTCAGTGAAATGTTCTTAATGTGTGACCCAATAGTCTCTCTAAATATTGGTAAATCAAGTACAAAGAGCAGTGCCTAGCAACACATCATTTGTAACCCAATAAACGAAGATATTGGTCAATAGACAAAACCTTTTACCGTGATAAATATGCATATCTCAATCTCTTTGTCTTGGAAGCCATAATCGAACACGAGTCATGGAATGTGTCATACTCATAAAGTTCAATCTATTTCACTCTTGATTCCAAATGGACTGCCTAAAACGAATAATTAGTATATTTCATATCAACTTATTCGAGCATGGCCATGCATTTATAGTCTCATTCAACCAAGAACACTAGACATTACTCTCTTGTTATATAAGAGGGACAAATTATGTCTTGGCCATTCAAAATTTCACCAAATGAATCATAACATACTCAAGGTATGCCTTTATTGTCCACTCAGTTAAGAGTGATTTTTGACAATATCAAAGTATGCAACTTTCATTGTAGGAATTTCTGATGATCTCAAGTCAAAGGATTAGACATATTATCACTATGAAATCACTCATGACACATAGATAACGATCCATGATGTGATTCCATGGCGGGTCGATCTAGTACATAGTTCCCAACATGTATTTATGGGATAATTTGGTATCTCATACCCATGACGATAGTCATAAATCAACACATAATACTCGACTAGGGATTTTTTAAAGAATAGAAACTAACTATTATAAGGACATTGCTAAGTTTATTTAACAAAACGCAGCTATTAAAGTGAACAGAGTAATGATATGAATAAGATCATGATACAAAAGTATGACAAAAAAATTAAAGGCTATGATCTGGATTCTCTGGCATTCGCAATAGCCCCATTATTTTCACAATAAAACTCTACAAGATCTGTGACACTGGGAAACGCCCCAAGTTTAGTAATGAACTTCTTGATCCAATCTGCCTCTTTCGATGCATCAGAAGTAGCAATATACTCAGCCTCTGTTGTAGAATCAGCCGATGTTGTCTACTTTGAACTTTTCCAGCAAATAGTGCCGCCATCATTTTTGTCAGTTTGGAAGCTAGCATCGGTGTAACCGGTTACAATCAGTTTTTCCTCACCTCCCAAAAAACAAGAATGTATCCTTAGTATTCCTTAGGTACATAGGGATGTTCGTAACAACAATCGAATGACTTTCTCCTGGGTCAACTTGGTATCTACTTGTCATGCTTAAAGCAATGAAACATCAGGACGTGTACATAACATGGCATATAGGATACATCCAATACCTTATGCAGATGGCATCTTATCCATGTGTTGTATCTCTTCCTCTATCGTAGGACATTGTCCTTTTGAGAGACTTATCCCATGTGTCATAGGTAAGAATCCTTTATTGGATTCTCGCATGCTAAAACTTTTTAGCACTTTATCTATGTATGTACTTTTCCTTAGACCAATCAAATTTCTTGATCTATCTGTATAGATCTTTATACCCAGTATATAGTTTTCTTTGCCCAAGACTTTCATGGAAAAACAACTCCTTAACCAAGTCTTTACTTACTATAAAGTAAGAATGTCATCTCTGATAAGTAGTATGTCATCTACAAACAATACAAGGAAAATCACAATGCTCCCACTATACTTCTTTTAGACACAAGGCTCATTTTCGTTTTTAATGAAGGCAAATTCTTTGACTACATTATCAAAATGAAGATTCCAACTTCGACATGCCTGCTTTAATCCGTAAATGTATCGTTGTAGCTTCCATACCCTTCCACCATTATTTGGATAGACAAAACCCTATGGTTCTGTCATATACACATGCTCAAGAAGCTTCCTATTATGAAAAGCAGTTTTGACATCCATTTGATGGATTTCATAATCATGATATGTTGCTATAGCAAGTATGATCCTGATGGTTTTGATCATAGCAACCGGTGATATGCTGTGGTGTATGCTCAGTTTCCATCTCTAAATCAGTTGTATCTCCTCGTAGTTCTTGTACCTCTTCGAGTTCTACTTTTCTCCCACTTAATCTTTTAGTGATAATCTCTCTTTCTAAAAAAATGGTTGTACTAGCTACAAACATCTTTTGCTAAGTGGGGTTATAAAAGCAGTATCCCTTGGTTAATTTTGGATAACTTATGAAGAAACACTTTTTAGCTTTTGGTTCAAGTTTATCAGAAACTGAAAGTGTAAACTAAGCTTCACAACCCCAAATCTTCATTGAAGACATATTGGGATGCTTCCCAGTCCATAATTCGTATGATGTCTTTTGAACTGATTTTGATGGAACACGGTTCAGTGTAAAGTAGTTGTTTCTAAAGCATGTCCCGAAAAGGAAATTGGAAGGCTTGCATGACTCACATTGATCGAACAATATCTAGTCAAGTTTGATTTCTCTTTTTTGATACACGACTCAATAGTGGTGTAGCTGGAGGAGAGAGTAGTGGGACTATTCCACACTCTTTTAAATAGTCATGAAATTCTTGACTTAAGTATTCACCACTTCGATCTGGATGAAGTATTTTTATACTTTTGCCAAGTTGGTTTTGTACTTCATTCTTGAACTCTTTGAACTTTTCAAAGGATTCAGATTTGTGTTTCAATAGATACAAATAGCCATATCTACTAAAGTCATCAGTAAATGTAATGAAGTACTTAAACCCACCTCTAGCTTGTGTGCTTAAAGGCCCACATACATCTGAATGTATAAGGCTCAGTAAATCAGTTGCACTTTCACTATGGCTTTTGAAAGGAGCTTTTGTCATTTTTCCCAATAAACAAGATTCGCATTTCTCATATGATTCAAAATCAAGAGTCCAAAAATCCATCTTTATGGAGTTTGAAGACGCGAATCCCATTTAATATGACCTAAGAGACAATGCCAGAGGTATGTTGCATTAATATCAATAGGCTTAATCCTCTTAGCATTTATGTTGTAAATGGGGCATTTCAAGATTTAGAACATAAAGGCCATTGAAGAGTTGTACACTACTGTAAAAAAATTCATTTAAATAAATGGAGCAACAATTGTCTTTCATTAGAAATGAAAAACCATTCTTGTCCAAACAAGAAATAGAAATAATGTTTCTAGTAATGGAAGGCACATAATAGCAATTATTCAATTCTAAAACAAGCCCAGTGGGCAAAGTCAAAACATAAGTTCCTACAGCTAATGCAGCAACTCTTGCTCCATTCCCCACTCGTAGGTCGACTTCCCCTTTTGCCAACGATCTACTCCTTTTGAGATCCTGCACATTTACACAAATGTGAGATCCACATCCAGTATCCAATACCCATGATGTAGAAGTAGATAAATTGACTTCTATAACAAATATACCTAGAGTGGAAGACTCATTAGCCTTCTCATTTGTCTTCTTCTTCTTTACTTCTTCCAAGTAAAGCTTGCAATTCCTTTTCCAGTGACCCTTTTCTCCACAATGGAAACAAGTTCCTCCTTAGCCACTCCTCCTTTTGGCTTTAGTGCAGAAGTATTCGGCTTGGACTTACTATAAGGCTTCTTATCATTTCTCTTGCCTTTTGCCATTCCCTTGGGCTTACCCTTTGATTTCCTAACCATTAGGACATCTTTGGGTTTGACCAACTTCTTAATGTTGGACTCAGCAGTTCTTAACATGCTAAGTAGTTGGGGCAGAGTTTTGTCAATTTCGTTCATGTTGTAATTGACAACAAACTGGTTATAGCTCTCGGGCAACGATTGCAGTATAACATCAGTGGCCAACTCTTGACCAAGTGGAAATCCCAATCTTTCTAAGTTCTCAATGTACCCAATCATTTTGAGTACGTGAGAGCCAACGGGAGAACCTTCTGCCATCCTACATTGAAATAAAGCCTTGGAAACATCATACCTTTCTTGTCTAGCTTGCTCTTGATAGAGTTGTTTGAGGTGCTCTATCATGTCATGAGCATCCATTTCCTCATGTTGCTTCTGAAGCTCAGAGTTCATGGAAGCTAGCATAAGGCAGCCGACATCAACAACGTCATCTTGATGCTTCTTGTAAGCATCTCTTTCAGCTCTAGGAGCCGAGGAAGGAGGTTCACTTGGAACTGGAGTCTCAAGGACATACATCTTCTTTTCCTGTTTGAGGACAATCCTCAAATTCCTGTACCAATCCAGGAAGTTTGTCCCATTCAGCTTGTCCTTCTCAAGGACGGATCGCAATGATAATGAATTGTTTGTATTTGATGCCATGGTTATCTACAATAAAATATGCAAAATATAAGTATCATGAAATGACTATTTAATATGAACATCAAATGTTACTCCCACTATTTTATTCAAATTAATAGCCCTCACTACTAATTCGGAAAGTTACAAGGTTAACTTTCTAGTGGACCAAGATCCATGCTTCACCGTCTCTTGAGTTTAGCTTTGGCTATTCTCTCAAGATTTGGTTATTTAGGTAGACAACACTTTGTCAATTGTATCTCTATACAACTCTTGGATGACTTATCAACAACTTTTTTTTTAATGCTTCTAGGTTGTCTCAATCCAATTGAGAGAGCCTAGTTAAGTCTATCTGATTTATTACCCTTTGGATATCACTATTATCCTATCGCGTTTAGCTAAGATAAATATGGTATTTCGCTTTGGCAAAATTACGCACATTGATCGAAGTATTAACGAGTGGCATAAATCGGTAAGCATTATACTTCACTTAATTCTATATGAGGGAATTAATCTAAACAATTACGTAGATCTCACCAGATTGATTATTATAGGTGGCCAGTTGAATTACAAATTAAGTAACATGATCTCATCAAGATGCCAATAATAAGCATGCAAGGAAAAATAAACGTGACATGGTTATAGCCCAAATTAAGGTCACCTAAGGGTAAGCATACTATACTACATAATAATAATATAGTAAAGAAACTTCGTCTTTGGAACGAGGGGAGTTAGATGAGAAGAGAAGTTACATTGGAATTGGTAGAGAAAGGCACGACACGCAGGTCGTATTTAATCAAAACCAAAATGAAACGAACAAATAAATAACTTGGTCAATGGGCTATAACCATGCACCATGCTTAAACATAAATAAAATAAACGTAAAATGCAATATAGAAACTTTAAATGATAAGGTTAAGGTAAAAAAAAATGCAAACCAAAAACGATAAATGCCCCCCCAACAGCAGTAGGGTTCTTAGGGGCGGCATCCCCTAAGCGGCGGTCTCGCTAGCCGCTTAGCGAGCGGGATTCAAAGGGGCAGCGCCCCTTGCGGGAGGTTATTTTGGATGTTGAATTCCAGAACTATAACGTCATTGACTTTTCGCCTCAACCAGTACCGACACATCATATGTTCGGTTGTTGGTCTACAAACAAGCGCAATTAACAAACTAGTGTGTGAAAAATAACATAATGATATTGTCAAAGTTTCAAACTAAGACGAAATCGAAACCAAACATACGACTCTATTCGACAATTGATGCATCAACATACATAATTTCCTGACTCCGCAAGTATACAGAATCCAGTTTTCGATATAGTGCATACCAAAATACAGAGTGCAGTAATAATATGATTCATGCCAAATTCCAGAATTCAACATCATTCATGCGTTATCATCAATCAAAATAAATCGCATAATACATACATGCCTGAACATCAATTATGACAAATCGCAGAATTTAACATAACACACACATGCGACATTAACAAAACTTAACATTAACATCTATCATGCTAAAACGCAGAATTAACATAATTCGTACATACAACATTAACAGAACTTAATATTGATATCTATTATGCTAAATCACAGAATTAACATAAATACGAACAAACAACAACAACAGAACTTAATCTTGATATTGATCATGCTAAATCTCAGAGTTAAAATAATTCGTAATTTGCGGTATATCAAAAGACTCATCTATGGCCTTTTGACATGGCTCTGATGCGGTTGAAGGGAAAGCATGGTACTATAATAAGTACGACGCTTCCTCCTAGCATCAGTCGAAGGCATAGAGAAGAGAAATATAAAATTACCTTACTGCAGAATGGCAATTTTGGGTTTTGTAATTAATAGAATGTCACCAGCAGCAATCCACTGATTCCTACCTCCACCAGTTCACACGGAAGGTTCGCCTCAATTCGTCTCACGAATTGATTGGAAAGGGACAACCACGACTGAATTGCTAGTTTCAGTCGTGATTTTTGGTTTGTGTTTTTCTTCTCTCTCGACCTCTGTATTCACTTTTTTTACACCAGAACGCTTCTTATAGATGTAGACTTGAATGAAGGATATAGATAAGAGAAAGCGATTTCTCTTATCTCAGATTAATTTTGAATTTGATTTACGAAAACCAAATTCAAAAGGCTACCTGATAGAACCGATCAATCCTTTTATCTGAATTGAATTTGTCAAAGTTCATTGAACCTAGACGAATATCAATTTAGTCCCAGAACTAACAATTAATTGTAATTTAGGCTTATTCCTATTTGCTAATTGGCCCAACTTTTGGGCTAATTACGCATAGGCCCCTAAATAAATTTGAACACAGTAGAACACCCCATTTCAACGAAACGCTCTGAATGTGGACCCAATAGGCTCTCGAGATATTGGTGAATCAAATGCAAAGAGAGGTGTCTAGCAACACATCATTTGCAACCCAATACAAGAAGAAGTCAGTGATTAGACAAAACCTTTGATCATGATAAGTGTGCATATCTCAATCTCTTTGTCCTGGTTGCCGTAATTGAACACGAGTCATGGAATATGTCATACTCGTAAGGTTCAAATTAATCTTCTCTTGATTCGTAATGGACTAACTAAGACGAATAAGATGCATATCTCATTTCAACTTATTCTAGCATGGACATGCATTTATAGTCTCATCCAACCAAGAGCACTAGGCATCACTCTCTTGTTATATAAGAGGGACAAATCCTATCTTGACCATTCAACATTCCTCCACATAAATCAGTACATATTCAATGCATGTCTTTATTGTCCACTCAGTCAAGAGTGACATTTGACATTATCAAAGTATACAAATTTTAATGTAGGAATCTCTGACGATCTCAAGTCAAAAGATTAGATATATTATCACTATGAAAACACTCATGACATACATATAACGATCCATGAAGTGATTCCATGACGGGTCAATCCAGTACACAGTACCTGACAGTGTACCTATGCAATAATTTGGTATCTCAGACCCATGACTATGGTCATCAATTAATACATGCTAGTCGCTGCGCATCATTGATATCCTCATCTCAATAATACTCGACTAGGGATAATTTTTCAAGAATAAAAACTAGCTATTCTAAGGACATTACCAAGTTTATATAATAAAACGTGGACATTAAAATAAACAGAGCAGTGATATATGAGTAAAATCATGATACATAATAGTCAAACCATCGTATGGTCTTTAGGGATTATTCCAACAGCGGTTATGTTATCCTTCATCTAGGGGATCTCGTCTGTCTCGCTCACGGCCGAATTCAATATGAGGATGCCTCGGTCCGTAAGTGAAATGCTGAAAGTGGCAAGGCACTTTGCCCTAGCAGAATCTTCCAAGGGCCAGTCGGAAAGAAAGCCAAACCCTAGCCCCAAAATCGAAAATGAGGGGGATAGCTAGAACAGAACTCAGAAACCGAGACCTTCACTCCCCCTGAGCATTCCACAGGTAGTTCTTATCACCATCATCAAGGAACAGCATGGGGTGTAGGATCCAAAGCCCCTTAGGCAAGAAACCCAAGGTGGAGAGATAAAGGGAAATATTGTGTCTTCCACAAAGACTACGGGCACCTCACAGTGCACTGCAAGCACCTGAAGCATGCGATTGAAAGATTACTAAAGCAGGGCGACTTGGCTGAGTTCAAGGCAGTAGGCCAAGCTGGCCCTGCAAAAGGCCTAGCCAAGGAGAGGGTCGTAAATGTAATTTTGGAAAACCCTCCATCACTGACCCAGCTGCACAAGCTGATTAACACCATCAACCAGGTGTTGACGGTCACCAAAAGGTATGGCAAAGAAAAGGGCTTCACCTTTCACCATAGAGAGTTGCACTACAACTTGGAGGTGATAGGTCACCCCTTATCTATCGAGGTTGTCATGGCTAACCAAGCCAACCAGGTGTAGGGTGAGGATGATTTTGGTGGATACGGGGCCTCAAGGGATATTATGTATTATTCACGCAGCAAGGAAATGGGGCTTCCAGATAGACACCTCACCCCCTACAACGGCCAGCTGGAGGGATTCACCAACCACAAGGTGAAAGTAAAAGGCTCGGTCGAATTGGAGGTGACCCTCTGGACAGAGCTCGTCCAGAGGATGGAGAATGTATGTTTCATGGTCCTTGATTTAAAATCTTCTTACAATACTATTTTTGGGTGTCCTTCGCAGGCCACGTTCAAGATGGTTGCTTCCCTACCCCACCAAAGGATAAAATTCCCTTCCAGAGGGGGTCTCATTAGTCCAAAGTAATCCCCGACATCTTCTACAGTATAAAATAACCCAACAAAGGCTCGAGAGGGAGCCCAGGGCAAGTTGAATCAATGCAGATTGGGATGATCGGGGAAGTCCTTACAGGGAAAGCGCAAGTCGAATCAGATGGCGAGATAGCATCTCGACCAGGAGACATCGCCAACAAGTTGAAACCGATGGAGGACGAACTCGCTCTAGGACGAAAGATGCGAGTGAGTTCCACCCTCTAAGCTAGAGAAAGGGAGGAACTCGTCCAGTTCCTCCGAGATAGGCAGGAGGTCTTTGCTTGGGACATCAAGCAAATGCCAGGGGTCAAAGAGGAGACAACGGTGCATAACCTAAATATTGACCCCACCTAGCACCCTATCCAGTTAAGGCCAAGGAAAACAAGCCCCCATTAAGGAGGAAGCGACCAAGCAAGAGATAGAAAATCTCTTGCAGGCTGGATTCATATGGGAAGTTTACTTCCCAACGTGGTTGCCCAATGTGGTAATGGGGAAGAAAGCAAATAACAAGTGGAGGATGTGCGTAGACTTCACTGATATGAATAAGGCTTGTCCCAAGGACTGCTTTCCCTTGCCAAGAATTGACATAATGGTAGACGCCACAGTTGGGAACAAGCTGCTGATCTTCTTGGATGCATTCTCTAGCTATCATCAAGTCAAACTTAATTCAAAGGATCACATACACACCTCTTTTTTGGTGGCGGGAACGGTTTACTTCTATAACATGATGCCTTTCGGACTTAGGAAACTTGGAGCAACCTACCAGCGTATCGTGAGTCCTATATTCAAAGACCATATTGGAAGGAACCTAGAAGTCTATGTGGATGATATGGTGGTGAAAACCAAAAAGGGCGACCACTTTTCCAATCTGAAGGAAACATTTGACAACCTTGACCTCCCACATGAAGCTTAACCCGGAGAAGTGTGTGTTCCGGGTAGAGGCAGGAAAGTTCTTGGAATTCATGGTGACAGAACGAGGCATAGAGCTAATCCATTGAAAATCTAGGCCAAGATGGACCTGAGGGAACCGAGATGCATCAAGGACATCTAGAGGATGAATGGATGCGTCGCCTCCCTCTAAAGATTCATTTCCAAGTTGGCAGAGAGGTGCATGCCATTTTTCAAAGCCTTGAAACAAGCTGGAAAGGACTTCAAATGGACCGAGGAGTGCAGCAACGCATGGGCGGAGATGAATACATGTTGGGCGAAACTCCCCTTGTTGGGACAACGTAAAGATGGGGAGACTCTGTTCGTGTACTAGGCCGTAGCTGACTTAGCAGTTGCGGCTGTGTTAGTTAGGGAGGAGGGTAATGCCCAAATACTTGTATAGTATGTATGCACAACCCTTAATGAGGTTGAGTCGCGTTACACTAATATAGAAAAATTAGCCTATTCTCTCATTGTCGCGGCTCGAAAACTCCGAGCCTACTTCGAATCACATTGCATAGTTGTCCTCACTAACTCACCACTAAAGCAAATATTTCACAAACCCGACTTGTCAAGGAGGATGCTGAGGTGGGCCATAGATTTGAGCGGATAAGATATCGATTTCCCACCAAGAAAACCTATCAAAGCTCAAGCTTTGGCCGACTTTATCACGGAGACTGCCTTCTTGCATGTCGAGCAGATTGATGAGCCACAGCCAAGACCATTACCAGTTGACTCGAGTAAATCTTGGGTCCTCATAGTAGAGGGCACTTGTAAACAATTTGGCTGAGGCGTTGGTTTGGTCTTTACCTCCCCAAACGAACGCATAAGAATAGTGAAGGCCTTGAAGCTTGAGTTCCCAACATCCAATAATCAAGTAGAATATGAGGCCCTAATTAATGGGCTAAAATGGACTCATTCCTTGGGAATCAGGGATGTAGTGGCACGAAGTTATTCCCAAGTCGTGGTGAACTAAGTACACGGCGACTTCCAAGCCAATGAGCCTTCCTTAGAAAAATACCGAGATGTGACTAGGAGTTGGATGGAGAAACACCCCAAAATGTAACCTGGAAAAGGTAGTGAGGGAAAAGAATGGCCGAGCGGACTTCCTCTCCAAAATGGCTTCCACTTGTCCACCAGGTGTACGAGAAGGAGTCGAGATCCAAAAGATCACTGATCCCTCCATTTTGCTCACGAACCCCCAAATTCTAAGTATACGCGAGTCAACTTGGGTCGACCTCTTCAAGTCCTACCTAGAAAAGGGCAAATTGCGCAGTGACTCGCAAGAGTCGAAGTCAATAAAAAAGAGGTTAGTCAAATATGTGATGCATAATGGGGAACTATTCAAGAGATCATTCTCCAAGCCATTGCTGAGATGTGTGCAACCCGAAATGACTCAGCCCTTCCTAGAGTAGGTCCACGAGGGAGTTTATGGTGGGCATCCTGGTGCGAGATCCCTGGCAAAGAGGGTGTTACACCTAGGATATTACTGGCCGTCGCTAAGGAGAGACGCGGATCAACTAGTGAGGAGATGCTAAAAATGCCAGGAGTATTGTGATATACCCAGGCTACCCTCTTACAAAAGACGCCGGTGGTCCCAACTTGGCCTTTCGACATATTGGGAATAGATCTAATGGAAAAATTTCCAAAGGCCAGGGGAGGCCTAGTGTACCTAGTGGTGGTAGTCGATTACTTCTCCAAGTGGATAAAGGCGAAGACCCTAGTCCATCCTATGAAAGAGAACGTGCTTAACTTTTTCCATGATTAGGTACTTTGCCATTTTGGCCTTCCTAGAGCTGTCCTTACAGATCAGGGAGTGCAATTTGTCTCGAAGTTCTTAGGGGGTATGAAAGACTAGGGATCAAACATTGAAAATCCTCAATTGCGCACCCTCAAGGCAATGGCTAGGCGAAGGCAGCCAATAAACTTGTGATCACATCCCTCAAAAAGGCCATGGATGGTAAGACAGGAAAATGGGAAAACGAGTTCCACCCCACATTGCTGTTCATTCGAAAGTCGACTAGGGGCCAACAGGCAAAACCCCTTACGAGCTAGTGTACTGGTCGGAAGCTATCGCCCCAGTGAATGTCGCCCTCCCGAACTTGCGAGTTGCTGAGTTCCGCGAGGACGACAACCTCCAAAGTCGCTTGAGCGACTTTGACCTCGACCTCATAGAGGAAAGGAGAATAGAAGCTCAAATTCGGATGGAAAGAGTCAAAAGGCAAAATGAAGGAGGGCCACGACAGGCGAGTACATCCAAAAAATCTCCAAGTGGGAGACTAGGTGATCAAGAAAATTGAGGCTACAGGTCAGACAAGACAGGGGGAAACTTGCCTTTAATTAGGAAGGACCATATAAAATGGTGCAAGCCATTAAGGAGGGTACCTTCATCTTGGAAAGGCCAGATGGAAAGTGGTTAGGAAACCCTTGGCACTCTAACCATTTAAAAAAATATTATATATGAAAGTTTGAAGTTAAATTCGAACATCCCCTGTTTCTTATTCTTGACACTTTCAGTTATTTATATTTTATGAGCTATAAACATTAAAGCAAATAACTGAAGAAAAGGGTAGTAGTTGAAAAATAATCTGTACATTGATCAAAGTGTGGGGAAATATGCCCAAAAAGACTATCTATTTCTGTAGATATGTGTAATACACATCAATAAAATGATATTGTTCTTTGAAATATAATTTCTCTACACATACACATTGACAAACCTGCAAGAAGTCCACATGATCTAACCAGATAAGTCTAAGTGATGGGTCGTTCTTCACAGGAAGGTTTAGACTATCGGAACTTTAGATCATAAGCAAAAGTTGTTCTTGATCGATCGATGAAAGTGGGCTGCTCATCGAACAAGGATCATAACACAATAGTCTCCTTTCAGTAGGTTGACTTACCTTGGTCATTGGGTAGGGCTCCCGGGCTATTGTGTTTATCACTCAATGTGTTGCACATTGGAAGTGTAGAACAGGACCGAGTGAAGGTT
>JAKNRG010109024.1:0-12791 GCA_024706555.1 Mandevilla sanderi x Mandevilla atroviolacea | reverse complement strand
CATTTTATAAGAATGAAAGTTGGTATAAAATGTTTTTCTTTAAGGTTATTCAAAGAAATTATTCAAGAACAAATGTCACCTTGAATTTCGTTCTTGACGCTCATTCTTATACTTTGGAAATGGTCCAATGTCTATTGCGAATCTTTTCTTTCTTGTTAGTTATAGAATATTATCAAGAATATTGAATTTGAGAAGGAATGTCTTTCTAACTAGTTCTATATAAACATTATAGAAACTCGAATACTCGAAGGTTTTCCTGTCAGTTTTTTCAGAACAAAAGTCAGTATAAAATGTTTTTATTGAAGGTTATTCAAAGAAATTCTTCAAGAACCAATGTTACTCGTAAGTTTGTTCTTGAATCTCATTCTCATACTTTTAAAAAAGTCAAATATCATTAGCGAATGTTCTTTCTTGATTTTTAATTGCATAATTTCTTGAATGTCGAACCTTTGTAAGTAATGTCCTTCTAACTTGTTCTTTTGACACTTTCTTGAAAGCTGAATGTCATTCACAATGGTCCGTTGGATGGTGAAAGTAGTCGATGGTTTTCCAGTTATTCTTTTGGGAACAAAAGTCATTTGAAATTGTTTTCTTGAAGGTTATTCAAAGAAAAATTCTTCAAGAACGACTATCACTCTGAATTCGTTCAGTTCATTCTTATACATGTAAAAGGATCGAATGTCGTTAGCAAATGTTCTATCCTGATTGTTAATCAAATATTTTCTTGATTTCAGAATCAGAGAAAGGAATATCCTTCTAGTTGGTTCTTTAAACACTTTTTGAAAGTCGAATCTCATTCTAAAAGTCCTTTTGAATGTTAAACTACTCAAAGGATTTCCAGTTAGTTTTCTAAGATTGAAAGCCATTAGAAATTATTTTTCTTAAAGGTTATTCAAAGAAATTCTTCAAGAAAGAATTTCACTGTGAATCTTGTTCTTGACTCTCATTATCATACTTTTAAAAAGGTTCAATGTCATCAGCGAATTATCTTTCTTGATTGTTACTCGAATATTTTCTTGAATGCTTAATCTCAGTATGTAATGTCCTTTTAAGTTATTCATGTAACACTTTTAGAAACTTGAATCTCAGTCATAACGGTCCTTTTGCAGGTGAAAGTACTTGTAGGTTTTCCCATCAATTTTTTTAGAATGAAAGTCGTTATAAAATGCATTTCTTTATGGTTATTCTAAGAAATTCATGAAGGACGAACGTCATATTGAATTTCGTTCTTGGAGCTCATTCTAATTTTTTAAAAAGGTCGAAAGTCATTAGCGAATGTTCTTTCTTGATTGTTAATCAAATGTTTTCTTCAATGCCGAATCTGAGGAAGGAATGACCTTCTAACTTGTTCTTTTAACACATTTTGAAAGTCGAATGTCATTCAAAAAGTCCTTTTGAAGCTTAACTACTCGAAGTTTTCCCCCTCAGTTTTGTAAGAATTAAAGTCATTAGAAAAGGTTTTTCTTTAACGTTATTCAAAGAAATTCTTCAAGAACGAATGTGGCATTGAATTTTTTTCTTGATGCTCATTCCCATACTTTGAAAATGTTCGAATAGCAATAGCTAATGGTTTTTTCTTGACTGTTATTCAAATAATTTCTTGAATTCTGAATCTCACTAAGAGATGTCTTTCTAACCGGTTCATTTTAAAACTTACTAGAAAGTCGAATCTCATTCACAGAGCTCCTTTTGATGCTGAAAGTACTCGAGGGTTTTCCCTTCAGTTTTTTCAGAACGAAAGTCAGTATAAAATGTCTTTCTTGAAGAATATTCAAAGAATTTCTTCATGAACGAATGTTGCTCTGAATTTCGTTGTTGCACCTCATTCTCATACTTTTTAAAGAGCTCAAATATCATTAGTGAATGTTCTTTCTCGATTGTTCTTCTAATATTTTCTTGAATGTCGAACCTTAGTAAGAAATGTCCTTCTAACTGTTTTTTTAAAAATTTTCTTTAAAGCTAATTCTCATTGACAAAGGTCTTTTGGAAGGTGAAAGTAGTCCATGGTCTTCCTATTATTCTTTTAGGAACGAAAGTTATTTGAAAATGTTTATCTTGAAGGTTATTCAAAGAAAAATAATTCAAGAACAAATGTCAATCTGGATTCCGTTCTTCAAGCTCATTCTAATACTTTTACAAGGTTCGATGCAATTAGCAAATGTTCCGTCCTGACTGTTAATCGAAAATTTTCTTCAATGCCGAATTTGAGTAAGGAATGTCCTTCTGACTGTTGTTTTAACACTTTCTTGAAAATCGAATCTCATTCACAAAGGTTCTTTTGAAGGTTAATGTTCTCTTGGGTTTTCCAGTGAGTTTATTAAGAACAAAAGTCATTACAAAATTATTTTCTTCAGGGTTATTCAAAGAATTTCTTCAAGAACAAATGTCACTCTGAATTTCTTTTTTTGAAGCTCATTATCATACGTTTAAAAATGTCGAATGTTATCAGCGAATGTTCTTTCTTGATTGTTAATCGAAGATTTTATTGAATGAGGCATCTAAGTGTGGAATGTTCTTCTACCTAGTTCTTTTAACACTTTCTAAATAATCGAATATCATTCACAAAGTTCCTTTCAAAGGTGAAACTACTCGAAGGTTTTCCCGTCAGTTTTCTCAAAAGCGAAAATTATTTTTGGCAAAAGATCCAAGGTGCCCTTTAACTTTTCAAAAATCTAAGATATGCCCCTAAACGTTAAAACATACTACTTTTGCCCTCAACTTTTATTTTGTCTAGGCACTATCCTTGTATCTATATGATCCTTCACCACTAACGGAGCACTGTAGATGTGACTTCCGCGTGAGTTTTTCAAAGGACATTTTTCTCCATCTAGTGTAATTGAGAATGACACAAAGAGTTCCCTCTTAAACAACAATAAATTTTTCTTATATAAAGAGTTGTTTTTCTTCATTTCAACTAGTAAATCAAGTTTGGTCCCCTACAAACAAGAATTCAGTTGCATGGCCCTCACTTATGGCTTGCCCATCTTGTACAGGTCTTACAATTTCGTTCTTCGTATGGTTGAGAAACAATATTCATGGTTTTATTTCGCTTGTAATGGCCAAAAATATCCAATGAAAAATTCACGCGAAAGTCACATGTGCAGGGCTCTGTTAGTGGTGACAGATCATATAGACGGAAGGATATCGCCTGGACGATTTAAAAGTTTAGGGGCACAAGTAGTACGTTTTAAAATTCAGAGGCATATCTTGGATTTTGGTAAAATTAAAGGGCATGTCTTGGATTTTGGTAAAATTAAAGGGCATCCTAGATCTTTTACCCCTTCTATGAGGTTATTCAAAAATTCTTCAAGAACAAGTGTCACTTTGAATTTTGTTCTTGAAGTTCATTCTAATACGTTTCAAAAGGTCAAATGTCATTAGCGAATGTTCTTTCTTGATTGTTAATAGAATATTTTGTCGAATGTTGAATATGAGTAAGGAATGTCCTTATAACTTTTTCTTTTAACAGTTTCTTGAAAGTCGAATCTCATTCAAAAAGTCATTTTGAAGGTGAAAGTACTCCAAGTTATTCTCGTATGTTTTCTAAGAATGAAAGTCATTACATAATGTTTCTCTTGAGATTTATTTGAAAAATTCTTTCAGGAAGAAATCTCACTCTGAATTTTATTCTTGAAGATCATTCTAATACTTTTCAGAAGGTCGAAAGTCATTAGCGATTTTCCTTTCCCTATATTAGTCGAATATGGTAAGTCATTTGACTTGTTATTTTAGCAGTGTTTGAAAGCTAAATTTTATTTACAAAGGTCCTCTTGAAGGTGAAACTACTCGAATGTTTTCCCGCCAGTTTTCTCAGAAGAAAGTCGTTATAAAATGTTTTCCTTTAAGGTTATTCAAAAAAATTCTTCAAGAACGAATGTCACTCTGAATTTCGTTCTTCAAGATCATTCTTTTCCTTTTAAAAGGTTCGAATGTCATTAGGAAATGTTCTTTCTTAATTGTTAATCATATATTTTCTTGATTGCCGAATCTGTCTAAGGAATATCCTTCTAACTTGTTCTTTTAACACTTTCTTGAAATTGGAATCCCATTGAAAAAGTCCTTTTGAAGGTTAAAATACTCGAAAGTTCTATTTGTGTTTCATTATTTCAAAAAAAAAAATTTACTTCACTTTTAATTCCTTATCTCTTTCCTCGGTGAACGAAACTCACTGAGCTCTTCTTTGGCTCACGATTTTCTCTTAAAATTCTTTTGATACAGGTACACCTAAACACCATACATAAAGACAGACTTTTGAAGTTAACCATTATTCTACTATACCCCAAGTACTATCGCGCTCGCTATGTTACTCTGTGATGAAGTGCCGTTGTTTTTTTTTTTCTTCCTTGTATGACATTTAAGTGATTGTATAATTATTATTTACATTATCTATATTTCTTTTGCACTATTGGAAGCCATGTATATCAAATAATGTTTCATGTCAGCTTATGGGGTCTTACAGTTTTGTGGTATCAGAGCAGGTTGGGACGATAGTACAAAGGATTATAGTAGTAGTCATGCAAATGTATTAAATTTCTTTTGTATTATTTATTGTGTGTTTAACATGATATGTGATGTTAGGGCAAAATATGATATTACGCATGGTGAGTTTTGTTGTAGATGTCACCCGTCTATTGCTTACTGCTAGAAAAACTACCGGGGGTAGATAAAGAGGTGTGAGCCCGAGGTGTCCCTCCCCAGAAATCTAGAAACTTAATAGTGATGTCGAGTCTAACTTTCCTAAGTTGCCTGATCTGATACCTGACATCCGCAAGGATATGGCTATCAATAAGGAGTTACGAACCTAGAATTCAAGCTAGAGGCCACAGTTAACTGTTTAGAGAGCGGACATAAGACGTCTACATCTGGAGCAAGCTGACAACCGCCACCAGATTGATACTCTCCTGCGCATGGTTCATACCTATCATCAGCAGGATCTTTACATTAACGAACAAGGATGCAATTTCAGAGAACTATATGATAGCGTAGACTCCCGTATTAGGACTGAATTGGACACTTTGAGAATGGCATTGGCTGTCACCCCTACTGATGCCATAGCTCCTAGTAATACCCCAACCTGGGACCCGATCAGATTTCCCAATAATCAAGCGGGACCCTCAAGAGGACCATATGAATACTCGACCCTACCGATGTATCCGAAAACCCTTAACTGGAAATGAATTTCTGATGCAAGTGCTTTATTGTGTTGTGTTGTGTGTGTGTGTGTGATGTATGCCTAAAATGTAAGTACTGTGTGTGAAGGTATGTTGGAAGCCCTAATTGTGACTTGCCTAGCCTTTATGTGATATAGGCTTATAGGCAAGAAATAAATTGTATCTGTGATTATGAATAGTAAGATTTCTGTTTGTTTATATCTTTCCTCTTAATTTTTATATCAGGAAAACGTTTCATTTTATTAGCTAAAGGAAAATTAAGAAAACTTGTCACATGTGCAGAGAATGGTTAACCCTTGGGGAGTCCACGGACTCGACCTAGGGACTCAATGACCAGGTGAGGCAAATACTGATCCAATCAATAATGTTGACAGCACAATAGCACTAGCCTTGATTCGTCGGATGGGATTCTTGGAAAATCAGCAAAACAGTTTCTCACATAATCCCCAACCACGATCAGAGGAGGACGCAGCACTAGAAAGGTTTTTGAAATTTCAGCCACCTAAATTTCATGGCAAACCAGAACAAGAACTAGAGGCGGACCAATGGATGAAACAAATAGAGGATATTTTTCGTTTTTTTAAAATATTCGGAGGAACGGAAGATTGCTTTCACTGCTTTCAGATTAAGAGGTGTCACTCGCCATTAGTGGAATAGAGTCATTGAAATATGGAACCAACATGGTAAAGCTTGGTAGCGGGATGCGTTTATCAAAGAATTCAAGAGGGAATTCATACCACGATGGATTGTTGAAACCAGACAAGACGAGTTTCAAAATTTACACTAGGGCAGGCAAACGGTTAGTCAATATGCAGCCCAATTCAACAACTTATCAAAGTACTGTTTGATACTGAGTAATACGGAAGAAAACAAGACCCGCCAGTTTGTCAAGGGTCTAAGATTGGAATTATAGCATGCTATGGCTTCGATGTCGCCAACAAATTTTGCAATAGCCCTAGAAGCCTCTATATGAACAGAAAATCAGGACAAAGCTGTTTAGGCTAGGAATTTCCATCAAGTACCAACAAACAAAGGAAAGAGACCCTTGGTAGGACAGTGGAAGGGTGGTAACAACCATAAGAACGTTCGTCAGTTCGGGGATTTTCTAGAGATAAAAGTCCGCAATACTGCAACTGTGATAAATCTAGACATTTCACTACCAATTGTCCTGGGGAATGGAATTGTTTCCTATGTAAAGGAAAAGGGCATATCGCTCGAGAATGGAACCAAGGGAACGGATCCCTTGAAGGCAGGAAACCGCAGCCGTTGGCGCCAGAAGAACTAAATGGAAGGAAAGGTGGCAAGCCCCCAATTAGAGCTCAGGTTTGCCCTGGACAAAGTGGAAGATACCAAGAATTCTGATGTCATTAAAGGTAAGTTCCTTGTTTCTAATCATGAAGCTTTTGTTTTAATTGACTCGGGAGCTAGTCATTCTTTCATCACACCGTACTTTGTTAAGCTCATCTCGGGAAAGATTCAAACTGCACCCCGCAATTTCCAAATCGCTACCCTTTTGGGTGAAGAAAGGGAAGTAGAATTGGAATGTAATGATTGAAAAATCCAAGTGGGGTGTCATGTCTTCTGTAGGAACTTGATAGTGATGACCTTCCAGGGTTACGACCTCATTTTAGAAATGGATTGGTTGGCCAAACATCATGCAATAGTGGATTGTCGAAGTAAGATGGTTTAGTTTGATAACCCAGGACAATCCATTTTTACTCTACAAGGAATAACTTTAAAGAAGAGAGGCAATGGATATCGGGATTGCAGATAGGCGAATTTTGCAACAAGGATGCTCGGGGTACCTGGCCTACCTCTTGAACAAATCCGGAGAAGCTCCAGGGATGGAAGAGTTTGTGGATGTATTTCCTGCAGGACTCAAGGAGTAACCTCCCAAACGAGAGGTGGAGTTTACTATAGAACTCAAGCCAGGAACTGAACCCACTTCTAAAAATCCTTACGAAATGGCACCCATTGAGTTGCAAGAACTGAAAATGCAAAATGGAGGAACTACTGGAAGAGCAATACATTTGCCCGGGTACATCTCCGTGGGTAGCCCTGGTTTTATTTGTAAAGAAGAGGGACGGAACATTGCGATTATGTATAGATTACCGTGGATTGAATATGGTAACCATAAAGAATAAGCATCCCTTGCCTATGATAGATGAACTTTTTGATCAATTACAAGGGGCAAGGTGTTTTTCCAATATGGATTTGAGACAAGGATATTATCAGGTGCTAGTTCGGGAGGAAGACATACCAAAAATTGCATTCAACACTCGGTATGGACATTTTGAGTTCGTGGTAATGCCATTCGGTTTAACCAATGCCCCAGTAGTTTTTATGGATTTGATGAACCGGATTTTTTGGCCTTATCTGCCCAAATTCGTGGTGATCTTTAAAGACGATATCCTCGTCTACTCCAAAACTCCAGAGGACCATGTTGCGCATCTCCGAATCGTGTTACAGATCCTACGAGAACATAAACCGTAAGCTAAATTCAACAAGTGCGAGTTTTGGCAAGATAAAATGGCTTATTTGCGACATGTGCTATCACAATAGGGGTTTCAGGTTGATCCAGGAAAAGTGCAGGGCATAACACAGTGGAGAGCTCTAAAAAGCCGCACAGAAATTCGAAGCTTCCTCGGAATGGCCGGATATTATCGCAGGTTTATCAAGGATTTCTCTAAATTATCCACTCCATGGACAAAGTCAACCAAAAAGGGAAAATCTGTGTTCCCAGTTGCGACAAGTTACGAAGAGAACTCCTACAAGAAGCACACCAATGTCAATATGCCATGCATTCGGGGGAAACCAAAATGTACTATGGCCAAAAAAATTATTATAAGTGGGAAGGAATGAAAAAAGACATAGCCCAATACGTTCCCCAATGCTTGACGTGTTAAAAAGTGAAGTCTGAACACTCCCCACCAGGCGGAACCTTGCAACCTCGACCAACACCGCAGTGGAAATGGGAATGGATAACAGTGGGTTTTGTCACCTATCTACCTAAGACAAAGGAAATAATTGATGCCACTTGGTTAGTGGTGGATCGACTCACAAAATCACCACATTTCTTACCGGTCAGTATGAAGTTTACTAAGAACAGATTGGCAGATATTTATCATAAGGAAATTGTAAGACTTCATGGAGTTCCTGTCAAGATCACTTCAGATAGAGATCCATGATTAACCTCTCGTATATGGGCCCGAATTCAAGAAAACTTGGGTACCCGACTTACGTATAGTACTGCCGTGCAACCTCAAACCAAAGGACAAAGCTAACGAATCATACAACTATTGGAAGACATATTGCGATCCTGTGCCCTGGAATTTAAAAATCGATGGATTGACAATTGGCTTACAACGAATTCATTTACTACAATACTTATCAAACCAATATTGGCATGGCGGCTTTTGAAGCCCTGCATAGGAGGAAGTGTCGATCACCGCTCTTTTGGGAAAGGACCAGGAGTAAGGAAAATAATGACACCTAAACAGATTCTGGATACGGAAAAATCTTATCGGGATGTGTGGGTAGTTCAAGAAAGGATGAGGGCTACTCAAGATCGACAACGAAAGTATGCGAACAAATGACGCAAGCCATTGGAATTCTCAAGGGCAGATCAAGTGTTCCAAAAGATTACACCACTTCGACGACTCGGTCTTGAGACAAAGGGGGGAAAGTTGAATCCCCGGTACTTGGGACCTTTTAAGATCGTTGAGCGCATTGGACCTAAAACATACTGACTAAGTTTGCCAACATAATTAACCGGCATTCATAATGTGTTTCATGTATCGTAACTGAGGAGGTACATCCCATCGCCTGATCATGTTCTCCACCAAGAACCGATGAAACTTTTCCCTAACCTTACATATGGAGAACAACCTATCCAGATACTTGACTACCAGGTCAGGAAACTTAGAAATCGAAAAATACCAATGGTTAAAATTTTATGGAAGAACCATGGAACGGAAGAAACAATAGGGGAAATGGAACAAGCAATGTGTTATAAACACCCTCATTTATTCTCTGGTAAGTTCTATTTTGAGGAAGAAATTTTTTTTAGGAGGGGAGTTGTAACACCTAAAACATTGCATATCATATCTGAATTAATATTATCATTACTTTTTTTTTATTTTCAAAAAGAAGAAAATTAGCCAAGGAAAACCGGTTGTCGTGTTCGACCACATAATATTTTCCTCACATTGCAAGGATATGGTAATTATTTTCTTTACTAAATCTGAGTGAGTAAGGTTGGAAATGGTTCCTAGGACTATCAGGTAGCATCCTATTCTTCCTAATTATAGAGAGAGAGAGAGAGAATAACATATAGGTAGAATCAATAGGATAGTAGCTAACCGGGAGTGGAGTGAAGAAAAAAAAGGGAAAGACAAGGGCACATATAGGTGGTTGAAGGGAATGATGAAACGAGAGAAAACAAGGGGAGGAAACCAAGAAAAAATGCTAGTGAAGAATAGTAGGAAACAATAGGGAAAAGGATATGATTTTCCATAGCTAGGCTGCAACTGAACCGGAAAAAAAGAAAGAAGAAATGTTGGAGGAAAGCTGGCAGATGGAGGATGAAGCGGTGGAAATGTTGGAACGAAAAGGTTGCCAAGTAGCCTCCATCATCACCTAGTGTTCGGCTTCAACAAAAACTAGGGTTGAATCATCCTTTCATGCACCGAAAGCCTCTATATATATACATATATATGCCAAACTCATCTTGGGTGAGGGGTGAGTGAAGAAAAAAAAAATACAGAGAGAGAGGAAAGAAGAGAGGAAATAGCAGCTTTCTGTGTAAGGTAAGTAAACTCACCCTTGCTTGATTAGTTACAGGTAGGAACGTTAGAACTAGAGGAAGGAAAAGGGAGCAGCAGGAGAAGGAAAAATAAAAAAGAAAAAAGAAAAAAATTTTGATCAAGCAGCAGTAGGTGCTGTACAAAGAAAAATAAAATTCTGAAGAGAATGAGAGGAGGAGGAGAAGTGATTAGGGAGTTAGGAGTGGGAATGGTTATAGTAGGAGAAGAAGAGTGTAAGGAATGGGAACAGCATAGTCGCACATAGTTGTTGCTGTTGATGGGTTTCGAAGAGGGAATGAAAAGAAAAAAATTTGAGGAAAAGGGAGAACAGAAGTGTGGGAATGAGTGGGAAAAAGAAAAGAAGAAGTAAAGGGAGGAAGTTAGGATTTAGAAGAGAAAAGGGAGAAGGTACCGCAACTGTCATGTGAGACAAAGAAGGAAAAAAGAAAGAAGAAGAAGAAGAAGAGAAGAATTGGAGTAAAGGGGCAACGTGATTGCATGGGAGAAAAAGCCATGCATGATGGGTTTTTAAAAAAAAAATAAAAGAGAGAGAGAGAGAGAGAGGGAAGGAAGCTATATGTTTTAGCTAGTAAAAATAATTATAATCGTAGATAATGGCACTCGCTTATTTTATTCCTTATTTTTGTATAGGATAAAAATCAGTTTAATTTGGAGATACTAATGAACAAGGTGAGTTTCTACACTGTTGGTGCACATTTTCCCTACCAACAGGACCAAACCTTCACTTTGAATTCTTCGGAAATTAATTGATGTCAACATGGCTAAGTTGTTTTAGTGAGGTTTAATGCATTTAATGATATATCTATTTCTGAGCATCATTATACAATAGGGGTAAGGTATATGTTTTGAGTAGTCACTCTATCACCTTAAGGATAGAAGGTTGCTTGAAATATCTTCTTTAAAATTGCCATAACCTAGTTTCACGAAATGTTCTATTCCTTATTCTTATTTTGTTCTGATATGATGAAATATGTGGTTACCATTATCTAGTTACTACCGGGGTAATTGGTAAGATTTGTACCTACGTTTATCCTAGATGGCTTGATAGAGGTACTCGTTTCGAGGTTAGCTACCCTAGTCACCGATGAGCTTTCCGTTGATCCACTAGGCGACAGTCCAGGTGAGTTTTGACGGCAGTACTGTTTCGTAGGACAAGATGTCACTCACCGGAGGGGATCCGGTGTGATTGCCTGTGAGGTTGGGGATGATACCGCAGTCACTGGCCCTGATGTTGCTGGGTGAAACAGCGATGACGGTTTTGTGTTGGTTCCGTGGTCGTTCTGGAAGGAATGGATACCACATTTTCCTTTCACCATCTTTGGTATTAAGTTCAGTTGTAACTGTTATTTGGTTTTTGGTTCATTCTATTTGTGTTTCATTATTTTAGAAAAAAAATTACTTCACCTTTAATTCCTTATCTCTTTTCTCTGTGAACAAAACTCACTGAGCTTTTCTTTGGCTCACGATTTTCTCTTAAAATTCTTTTTATACAGGTACACCTGAACACCGCACATAAAGACAGACTTTTGAAGTTAACCATGATTCTACTATACCCCTTGTACTATCGCGCTAGCTTGTTACTCTATGATGAAGTGTCGTTGTTTTTTTCTTGTTTTCCTTTCATGAAATTTAAGTGGTTCTATATTTATTATTTACATTGTCTATATTTCTTTTACATTGTTGGAAGCCATGTATGTCAAATAATGTTTCTTTTCAGCTTATGGGGTATTACATTTTCTAAGAATGAAAATCATTAGAATTGGGAAATTGGCCAATTTTGTCCCCAATGTATATCCCAACATCCATTAAGGTCCTCAAACATTTTTTTCAACTATTACCACCCTATACATTATGATTTACCAAAACAGGAGTTCCGTCAACTTTTTCAGTTAGGGAATTTGAAAAACAAAATTTTGAATAATTTTTTTCCAATTTTACCCTAACATTTTACAACTTCCCAAAATTGGACTTGTGTTCACTTTTCCGTCAAGATCATTAAAAGAACCACATTTTGAATTCAGGTGTCCATTAACCACGGCAAGAAAATCCAAACTTCTACTTTCCCCATTTTAAGCAACCAGTGTTTTCTTTTTCTTCTTCTTTCTTCTGAACCTAAAAGAACCTCAATGGTTGTATAAAATTAGCTAATCTCTGCAAGCAGAACTTTACTTGCAATCACGTCGTTGAGTCTCGAGATCTATTGATTTACTGGAATGTGTCAACTCAGACAATCCCATCGTCCAAGGAAGGCACTTCATTTGTTGATTAACTTGTGTTTAGATGACCGATAGAAAAGTTGGCATGGTGGTCAAAAGAGTCCTCAAAATGTGTCTCCCCGCATTTTCTGAGACTTAGCTAGCTCTGGCACAATCGAGCATAATTGAGCATCTTTAGGGTAGAAGTTTAAGATTTACCTTTCCAGAGCCACATCAAATTGAATTGCATTATTAAAAAAAACGAAACTAAATTATAATAGGGTAAGATAAATACAAATAAAAAGAAGAAGAAGCAACAACAAAAAAAATTTAACTATTTTAGATTCTTTAGCATGGGAAAACAAATGGAATATTTTGTAATGTGAAGTAGTTGTCTTGACCTTTTGCCCCTATTAAATGGCTTACTGTTATGAAAATTTGTGTCTTAACGCCCAATGAAGAAAATAGACAAAATTTGTTATTTGGTAGGTTGTAAAAGGTATAGGGGTGTGAATGACAGGAAAAATGTTTGAGGACATTAATGGGGTATACTTTGGAGACCAAATTGGCTAATTTCCCTTAGCAAATTAGTTCTTTAA
>JAKNRG010109014.1:0-12389 GCA_024706555.1 Mandevilla sanderi x Mandevilla atroviolacea | reverse complement strand
GGATTGGGCTATGATTGAACCAAAAAGACTTCCAATTTACGATTGATCCGACTGGTTCGATCTGATTTTTAAAACCTTGGTTTCAACAATGTTATTGATGCTGCTGAAGCTCCCAGCTAAAAGTCTAAACCTGAAAAGACTATGAAGAGAACAAGGGTTGTACCCAAGTCTCCCTCCGATGTAAAGATATTGGAATCTAGAGAGAGAAATATTGTGAGGAGTTAAAGCAATGTACCTTGATTTTAGGAAGTGGCTGTCTATTTATAGGGCAAAGGGGAGGCATTAGGCTCATGGGCTGAGTCTGACCTTAAGTTGGGATCTGTGGCCCATTTAATCATAAAAGGCCCAAGTAAATTATATTTAGTGTACATCATATGCCCTTTTAAAAAATTAAGAAAATTAAGGAATCAAAATGAGGAATGTATCTGATGTGCCGGGCCCTAATATTTCCGTTGTTGTTACTGGGCTCGGGCCTTTGTAAATGTGTAAATTTATTGATTTATTTATATATATATTTTTAAAGTCATCCAAGATTGTTGTTCTCACTTTTGCTATGGGCTATTTTATGTCGAGACTGAGGAAATGACAGAGTACGAACTGGCTGAGCCTGAGGGTTACTCATTTGTCAAGTGTGATAGTGGTCGAGTTCGGGGAATAGCCGAGTATGTACTGGCCGAGTTTGAGGGTACTCAACTGTCTAATGTGATAGACGTGACAATTGAGCGTGAAAGTTTAACCACTATGTGGTCGAAAGTGATAGCCGAAAGTGAGATATCGATAAGGTTAAACGTCTGAAGTTTCACTTTAAGTTAAATTAGTTTCGCCTACTGATAGGCATTAAATGGGGAAGCACATCGTTCCTGGCGCGTGAAGGCACGCGTTGAGAGTATTAACTACAAGTAATCATGATGTCCGTTTTAAATTTGCATCTAACGATTGGGAAGATTTGGGGGAAAGACGTGACCGTCAGATTCGCAGTCACGTCGAGTGAGTGATGGAGTGAGGTGACGGTTAACATTTTTGAAGGATTTCGAAAGACGGGAATGGATGTATATAGAGAGAACGAAAGGTTTCCGTCACTTATCGTTTTCTGAAAATCTCCATTGTTCTTCCCATTCCCACTGTTCATCTTATTCTTCAAAAACACAAATTTCCATCCCCATTTCTACAAATCCACTAGAACTTGTGAGAGTTGTCCAGATAGCAGTGTGTTCACCAGAAAAAACAGCCATCATTGGTTCGTGTTTAGGCTTTTCGTACTCAGTATAACCCTTTTGTATTGTGTTTAGCATTTGTTCATTGTCAAAGTTTGTTGATATGGCTTCTTCTGCTGCAGGTATTGGCTCTGTTCTTCAATATTTTTGAAAATTTTGTGTGTTTAGATTTGAAAAAAAAGAGAATGGGAGTGGGGATAGGAAGTTTGATATTATGGTGGGGGGTTCGAAAGTAATCAGGACCGGTCACATTTCTGTTAGGAGAGCCCCTATATGCCCCCTTCTTGGATAATGCATTCTTGTGAGGATTTTCATGTAAACTTTCCTTTTTTAGACAAGAGTGATCAAAGTTTAGGGGAGAGATGTGTTGAGCCGAGAGTGAGGGTGGCACCCTTTAGTGTGGACTTGACTGAATTGGCCTATGATGAAATGGCCCTTGGGAACTTAGCCCAGCACTCTACTTAGGTCTCGGTAATGAATACCGAGACTAAATTAGAAAAACTGAGGGAAAAATATGACATCCCATTAGGCTATAGATTGACTCCAGCGGCCGAGACTGATCGCATTAGTGTGGCCCCAGCTGGGCATTTGTCCTGTTACGAAGGCCAATTAAAGGCTGGCCTTAGGTTTCCCTTTCACCCTCTTTTTGAGGATATACTTGGATATTTTCAGGTTCAGCTAGGGCAGCTGAGCCAAAACTTTATAAGGAACACCATAGGTTTTATTGTAGTTTGCCGAGCTTGCGGTGTGACCGTAAGTTTAGATTTATGGCGTAAGTTGTATGTATTAGGGCAGAAGCATAAAAAGAGAGAGGGACGAGGGTTCTTTTATATCCAAAAGAGACCCAAGTCCATTAATGTGTGTGCAAGTCCGAGCAGTGTACATGGGTGGAAAGAGGGTTTCTTTTACATCTACCATGGTAGTTTCGGGGCGAAGGGTTTAGTGAGACCTTGGACCCTTAGAAAGAAATTAAATAACACACTTCCAGCCGATACCGTATGCTAGGAAGAGTATAATGCTCTGGTGAAGTTCGGCGAAGAGATAACCATTAGGGAAGAATGAAATCTCAAAATATTGGAGGATTCAGGCTTGCCTTTTAATATGATACGACTAAGTAAGAATTTATTAAAAACAATCCAATTTTTCCTTTCCTTGTGTATTTTCTTTTAAGGTTTATAACACGTGTTTGATGTCACAGGAAAAAGATTGCTGGGGACCATGATGGCCAAAAGTAAGGCTCGGGGAGCCGAACCTGTGAAGGTGACAGAGGCTGACGTGTTGCCTGCACCCCAGACTGCAGTTCCGGTGGTAATCGAAGATTCCACCGTGATATCAACTACAAGGGCCGTTTCTGCTGAACCCAAAGATGCTGAAGGTGAGAATGAGGTGAACTTCATCCCCTTAATATTTAAAGGTTATACATGCGTTTTTGAAGTTCTGAGTATATTACTTACCAGGGAGAGATCTAACTGGTTCTGTAGGGAAGAAGAAGAAGAAGAAGAAGAACAAACGGGCAGCTTCACCTTCCAAGAAGGGTGGCCAAGGGTCAACCAAAAAACCCTAGGGCCAGAAAGGAGACAGTATCAGGGAGCCGGCCGAAGCTGAGGCCCCTCATCCAGTCAGGGTAGAAGTCTCGGGGAAAGGAAAAGAGATAGTTCCCGAGACTGTGGCTGCCCAAGATAGTGACAATGAGGACATCGGGTGGCCAAGCAAGGTGTTCATGCCTTAGTGGCAACTTAAGGAAAATGACAAGTTCGTGCGTCCAGATACTGCCTATGACTTTCTGGGCCACTTTCGGCTAGCTGGTGAGGTAACCCACTGCACCCAACTGTCTGACAAGGATTTGGAAGACATGTTGGTAATGACTAAAGTGCGGGTAAGTGTTTTACCATCTATTCAAATCTATTCAATTATGTATTTTTTTCTAAGTATAGTTGAATAAATAGTTAACTTGTCTAACTATTGATGTTCATCTTTGTAGAGTTTGAGTTTAGAGACGGAGCTATTGCACCGTCATCTAAAGCAAAAGGAGGAATTGTTGGGACTTAGGGAAATTTGGGAGGAAAGGAAGGAGACTGAAGCTGCACTAGAGTCGGCTCAGGCTCGTTTGGCTCAAGCCGAACTTGCCTTGGTCGAAACTCAGAAGGCATTGGCCGAGTCTGAGCAGAGGAGAATCGAAAAGTGAAGAGCTATCCCAGACTTTGGATGCTCAGGCTCAGTCTGCTACTGAGGCTCTAGAAAGATCGGCCAAATTGCTGCAAGAAACGGAGAAGGATCTTGGGGTGTCTGAAGTAAAAGTGGCATTACTTCAGAAGAAATTTTTTGATGAAAGGAAGGCTCGGGTGAAGTGGCAAAAGGAATCAAAGCGTCTGATAAGACGTTATGAAGACAATGAGGGACACTTAAACAACAACGTCCAAGAAGAAGTTCTAAGGGACTTTTTCAAGATCGAGGTGTCAAAACTTGTGGTTCCGGCTGTCCGAACCTGTGATAGGGGCCACCATCGAGCAAACTTTGGAGTACGTCCGTGAACAACACCCCGAATTTCCCGTACCTGAGGACATGCAGCAATTTTAAGCAAAAAAAGGGTAAGGTACTTCCCCTGCCTTAGGAAGAGGGTTTCGATGCCAAAGAAGGTTGCAAAGCTTATCCAAGTCCTGAAGCTTCAGCAGAACCGACAGAAGAAAAAGAAAAGGATAAGATTGAAGAAGTCTTATCTGATACTTCTTCGGATTTGGCTAAAGCGATTCATGACTTGGAGGAGGGCATTCGGCGGGCAATGGCGGAGAAGATGGCCGAGCTTGAAGCCCAGAACAAGGCTAGGGACGAGGCCATAGCTGCTAAAATGAGGGTTGAGTCTTCCAGTGGAATCCCCGATACTCCCTTTTTCCCGGATTTGTGAACATTTACCTTTCATCATTAGTGTTTTTGTTTCTATTGTTACTTAGAATGTTGTATATATACATTTTCTTTTTATGAACGAAGAGATTGGAAAATTCATTCAGCATTTGTGTTTGTTTTTCTTTGTGCTTTATTAGGTTCGGTTAAATGTGTATCACCTTTATAAAAAAGATAAGGATAAAGAAAGAACCAATCCATAAACTTAATATAAGTTGAGTTTTAACCTTAAACACTCAAGGAAAAAATGTTGAAGATTGTGAAGGGGATTCATTCCACTGTGAATTCACTCTCGGTATAGATAAATGCACTTAATTAAAGCATAAAGTTTATTGCAAACTCGGTGTAAAGAAATATATGTCATTTACAATAAGAGAAGTACAAGTTGTTGGATTACAAACTTTTGCTTGGAAGAGTAAGATGTTTGACAGAAAATTAAATCTAAGTATAGAATTTTCGAAGGTTCATCCCATTCTAGGATCTTGCCAACATTCTTCCTTCCGAGTCTTGTAACCAGTAGCTCCCATTTGACAATACTTTGGCAATTATGTACGGACCTTCCTAAGTGGCGTCCAACTTTCGATTCGAATCTTGACGACTGACTTCATACTTTCTCAGCACTAAATCTCCCACTTGAAAAGTTATGGACTTGACTCTTTTGTTATAATATTGTGCGATTTGCCTTTTGTACATAGCTTCCGTCTGAGTGACGAATCTTCTTGTTTCCTCTATTAAGTTCAGATTTTCACTTAACTTTTGATCATTTGAAGCTTCATCAAAGTACTCGATTCTGAAAGAAGTACTACCAATCTCAACTGGAATAACTGTATCGGTGCCAAAGCACAAGTGGAATGGGGACTCTTTTGTTCTGGTATTGGGTGTTGTTCTGTACGACCATAACACGTTCTGGAGCTCGTCCACCCATTTTTCAATGGCCAAATCTAATCTTTTCTTGAGGCCTTGCAAGATGATTCTGTTGGCTACTTCAGCCAAACCATTCGTTTAATGATGGGCCACCGATGTGAATCTGTGGTCGATGTGTAATTCAGAACAAAAGTTTTGAAATTCCTGTCAGTCATATTGTTTACCATTATTTGTGTTAGAATTTGGGGTATCCCGATTCTAGTGACGACTTCTTCCCAATAGAAATCTTTTAACTTTCTAGTGGTGATGGAGGCGAGAGGGCGAGCCTCTATCCATCTCGTGAAATAGTCAATTGCCACCACTACAAATTCTCTTGCACCTGTTGCTTTTGGGAATGGTCCTAAAAGATCCATTCCCCATTGACAAAAAGGAATAGGGTTACTTGGAGATTTTAACTCCGTAACAGGTAGGTGATGAACATTATCATGTAATTGGAATTTTTGACATTTTTTGATGAAAGTGATAATGTCATTTTCCATGGTAGGCCAAAAATATCCAGCTCGTATGACCTTGCGAGTGAGACTTCTGGCTCCAATGGGGGATCTACAAATACCTTTGTGTATTTCACCGATTATGTAGTTACCTTTCTCTGGGGTGACACATTTCAACAAGGGCCAGGAGAAGGCTCGGCGGTATAGCTGGTGATCCATTAAGACATACCGAGAGGTAGTTGTTCGAATCTGTTTGGCTGTGTCCTCTCCTTCAGGTAGTTTGCCTTCGTGGATGTATTCTACAATGGGAGTCATCCAATTATAGTTATTTGTAATGCACTGAATTTGGATTATATCAATAGACTTTTGATTCAGTGGTTCAATCCACAGGCCATCTATGTGTTTAACTTTGCTAATTTTAGAAAAGGAATCTGCTTCGGTGTTTTCCTTTCTTGAGACATGCTCCACCTGAATATTGTTGAAGGTGTTCAAAAGTTTTTGAGCTAAGGCAAGGTATTTTTGCATATTTTCCTCTCGAGCTTCATATTCGCCATTTACCTGCCCTACTACAACTTGGGAGTCCGATTTTTCATGCAGGATTTTGATGTGTAAGTTCTTTGCCATTCGTAAACCTGCAAGAAATGCTTCATATTCAAATTCATTGTTGCTTATAGCAAAGTTGTATTTTAAGGCATAATTGAATTTTATACCTTCGGGGTTGATGAGGATGAATCCAGCCCCTTTACTTTCATTCCCTGCTGAACCATCAGTATATAATGTCCAGCAGTCCTGAAATGGTGAAACTTTTTTACTTTCATCTGTATCATTTTTGGACTCAGGAATGGTAGATTCGAGAACGAAGTCCGAAAGTACCTGTGCATTCACGGCCTTTCTAGGCAAATATTTGATATCAAATTCAGATAGCTCGATTGCCCATTTCATGAGGCGACCAGCCATGTCAGGTTTATGCATAATCTGTTGAATAGGCACATTAGTGAGTACATGGATTGTGTGTACCTGAAAATATGGGCGTAACTTTCTGGCAGTAATGGCCAATGTTAAGATATGTTTTTCAAGTGATGAATATCTTGCCTCAGTATTTTGAAGCACATGGCCTATGTAATATACTTGCTTAACATTGGACTCTCAGTCAGCGCACAAAACCGAACTCACGGCTTGAAAAGCTACCGAGAGGTATAATATTAGTGTTTCACCTAATTTTGGTGAGACTAACAGTGGAGGTGATGATAAATATTTTTTAATTTTTTTAAATGCTTTATCACACTCTGTGGTCCATTCGAACCCTTTTGTATTCTTTATTACCTGGTAGAATGGGAGTGCTTTTTCTCCGGCTTTGGATAAGAATTGGCTGAGCGCTGCTATTCTACTAGTGAGTCTTTGTATTTCCCTTAAACTGCGGGGAGGCCGCATCTCCAGGATGGCTTGTATCTTGGCTGGATTGGCCTCAATTCCTCTTTGCGACACCATAAAGCCTAGGAACTTGCCCGCCTCAACACCGAAAGCGCATTTCTTGGGATTTAGCTTCATGTTGTAGTGTTTCATGACCGAGAAAGCTTCCTCAAGATTATCAAAGAATGTGTCAAATGTCTTTGACTTGATAAGTATATCATCTACATATGCTTCCATGTTCTTGCCAATTTGGTTGGTAAACATTCGGTTTATCATATCCTGAAAATCAGCGCCAACATTCTTCAGTACAAATGGCATGCGGGTGTAACAAAAAAGACCTTGATGAGTAATGAAGGAATTTTTAGCTTCATCTTCTCTTGCCATGAGTATTTGGTGATATCCCTTCTGAGCATCAAGCAAGCATAGTAAAGGGAACCCAGCAGTAGCATCTACCAATTGATCAATTCTCGGCATGGGAAATGGTTTCTTAGGGATGGCTTTGTTTATGGACATAAAATCAATAAAAACTCTCCATGAGTCATCTGGTTCGGGGACAGGTACTGGGTTGGCAAGCCAGACTGGGAATTGAACGCGTCTGATTATTCCTGCCTTCAACAATTTAGCCACTTCATTATAAATCGCTTCTTGTTTCGCAGCGCTTTGAGGTCTTTGTTTCTGGATAACTGGGGATAATCAGGGTCAACCCCAAGCTTATGTTTGACGAAGCTCCTTGGAATTGCCCCCAAGTCATGAGAAGACCATGCAAAGATGTCTTGAAATTTATCCAACAATTCTACCAAATGGTGTGTAATCCATATGGGGAGGCTTTTTCCAACAATGACCTTTCTTTCAGGATGAATGGCCGAGATTTGAAATTCTTCCATGCCCCCTGCCAGTTCTATTCTTTTAGGTTCGTCATGGACGACGTCCTGTTCATTCTTATGCTTAATAGGGGCTTTGGCCAAGGTGGCATGATAACAGGTGTGTCCGAGTTTGATATCACTTTTAATAATATGTGGCCGATCTTGAATGGTGGTGATATGCTCGTGTTGACGATAGCCTGCATCATGTTGAGTCCTGGTCTTCCAAAGATAATGTTATAAGCAGAAGGATTATCAATGACCAAGAATTCGGCATGCTTCTTGATGGCCATGACTTTTGAGCCTTATTCCACAGGTAAGGAGATGGATCCGAGAGCATAAGTGACATCTCCAGAGAAGCCGATGAGAGGAACTCTATGTGTTTTGATGTCAGAATCTTTGAGTCTCATCTTTTGAAAAACCTCATAATACAAAATATTAGCTGAGCTTCCAGTGTCCACCAATATCCTTTTGACCGAACAATCTGCTATGAGCATGGATACCACTGAGGGATAATCATCATGTACGACCGTGGAATCTGAAATTCTCGATCGTTTGTCTGGACGAACGTCACACTGAGAATACAAACCAGAGATTACGTTTATTACTCTCGGCTGAGGGACTCGGTTGTCCTATTTGGGCTCAGGTTGTCTGTGCTGTTATTGGAGTGGCCGAACTTGGGTGACAGAGATGAAGTCCTTTAGCTGGCCATTTTGAATCGCAGTTTCTATCTCCTGTTTTAAGTGGTAAAAGTCATCAGTGTGATGGCCGATTTCCTTGTGATAAAAGCAATATTTAATAGACCTATAAATATTTAATCAGTGTGACTTGGCCCATGAGGCCCAATACCTCCCCTTTGCCCTATAAATAGACCGCTACTTCCTAAAATCAAGGTACGTTGCTTTAACTCCTCACAATATTTCTCTCTCTAGATTCCAATATCTTTGCTAACTTTAGCATCGGAGGGAGACTTGGGTCAACCCTTGTTCTCTTCATAGTCTTTGCAGGTTAGGACTTTTAGCTGGGAGTTTCAGCAGCATCATTTTGGCACCCACCGTGTTCAACTCGAAATCAAACCTCATACATTTACCTTCATCTTCTCTCCTCATCCTACCATGGCCACTCACACAAGACACGCAGCCGCACGTGCTTTGAGAGGGGACACCCCTCGTGTCTCTTCCCCTCACCCTTTAGACTCCACTCCTCATCGGGAAAGACACCCTCGCTCTAAAATACCTTTTCCACCCGCACTTGCATTACACAAGCCTCCTCTGCCCGAGGCCAAATCCAAAGACAAACCCCTCTTATCCACTTCAAGAGCTAGTGCTATGCCTCAAGGCTCAGCCAACTTTGGCTGCTCCACCTTTGATAGATATATGAAGCGAGATCGACCCGCCAATTCTGAAGGCTCAATCCGATCTAAACCAGCTGAATCTGATCCCGAGGTTCACCAATTGCTGGCCACTCACCTCGATGAATTCAAGCAATTCCTCAAGCTCAAACAAGAGCGCAACAATACATAGCCAAAACTTCAAGTGGAGGACGAAGGCGAAGGATCTTCCAATGTCTCTTCACACCTCCCTCCTAAACATTCTCACCTGCCAAGTTCCTCTCAACCGGCCGATCTTGACCTCATGGATAAAGTAGACAAGTTACAAGAGCAAATGAAGCTTGTTTTGCCCAAATTTCAGCTTCCCAGATAGCAGTGGAACCTCTTGGAATCCAATCCACTAACAGAATAATACCAGCTGGCTCCTTTTCCTACTGGGTTTAAAATGCCCATCATTGACAAGTACAAGGGCTCCACAGACCCTGAAGATCACCTCAAACACTATACCACCTTGATGGTCATGCATGCTACTGATGATATGTTGTTGTGCAGATGCTTTGCAAGCACCCTCTCTGGACAGGCACTTGATTGGTTCGCCTCCATTCCGGCTAATTCCATCTCTTCTTTCTCACAACTCGGCCATTTGTTTCTTCAACACTTCGCAGGAAGTCGTCTACAAAAGAAACCGCGAACACACTTACTCAATATTCGTCAGTTCAAGGATGAGTCCCTGGCGGCATTTCTAAAATGGTTCAATGATGAGGCCTTACAAGTACAGGATAATGATGAACAAATGTATGTAGAAGCATTTTGTAATGGCTTACGACCCGAGATATACTCCAACAAACTTGGCATTTTTCAGCCCAAGTCAACCACTGACTTACTTGGCAAGGTTTGTAAGTGGATTAAAGGTGAAGAGCTAGAAAAATCCAAAAAAGCCCTTTGACAGTTAGAGAGGGAAGAGTTCATGAAGGCCGAACATAAAGGACTGACCAAGAAACCTCGAAGAGAGGACGATAATAAAAGATTCCCATCAGCATCGGGTTTGCGCCCTTTTGTCCCCCGATATTTCTCAACTGGTGGATATCAACATCCCACTCAACCCTCAAATACCTCTCAAGCCCATAACCCCCCTCAACAATTACCCTCTCAAAACACCCAAACACAACCACCAAGACAATTTCCAAACAGACAGTCTGAACCTAACAGCCGCACCTTCCACAATGCTAACCAGAGACCTCCCTGCCAAACCCAAAATTCGAATTTCACTCCTTTAAATGTCCCCCGCTCTCTTATCCTCACAAAAGTGGAAAGCTACGGCATTCTAGCTCCACCCAGACCTTTACAAGCTCCAATTGATAAGAGAAACGCCTCTAAATATTGCTTTTATCACAAGGAAATCGGCCATCACACTGATGACTGTTACCACTTGAAATGGGAGATAGAACTACCACTCAAAATGGCCAGTCAAAGGACTTCATCCCTGTCACCCAAGTTCGGCCACTCCAACAACAACACAGACAACCTGAGCCAAAACCGGACAACCGAGACCCTCAGCCGAGAGTAATAAACGTAATCTCTGGTTTGTATTCTCAGTGTGACGTTCGTCCAGACAAACGGCTGAGAATTACATATTCCACAGTCGTACATGATGATTACCCCTTAGTGGTATCCATGCTCATAGCGGATTGTTGGGTCAAAAGGATATTAGTGGACACCGGAAGCTCAGCTAACAATTTGTATTATGAAGCTTTTCAAAAGATGAGACTCAAAGATTCTGACATCAAAACACATAGAGTTCCTCTCATCGGCTTATCTGGAGATGTCACTTATGCTCTCGGATCCATCTCCTTATTTGTGGAATGGGGCCCAAAAGTCAAGGGCATCAAGAAGCATGCCGAATTCTTGGTCGTTGATTATCCCACTGCTTATAACATTATCTTTCGAAGACCGAGAATCAACATGATGCAAGCTATCGTCAACACTTTTGAGAACAAGCTTATAACCACCATTCAAGATCGGCCACATATTATTAAAGGTGATATCAAACTCGGACACACCTGTTATCATGCCACCATGGCCAAAGCCGCTATTAAGCATAAGAATGAACAGGACGTCGTCCATGACGAACCTGAAAGAATAGAACTGGTAGGGGGCATGGAAGAATTTCAAATCTCAGGCATTCATCCTGAAAGAAAGGTCATTGTTGGAAAACGCCTCCCCATACGGATAAAACACCATTTGGTAGAATTGTTGGCTAAATTTCAAGACATCTTTGCATGGTCTTCTCATGACTTAGGGGCAATTCCAAGGAGCTTTGCCGAACATAAGCTTGGGGTCGACCCTAATTATCCCCCCAGTTATCCAGAAACAAAGACCTCAAAGCGCTGCGAAACAAGAAGCGATTAATAATAAAGTGGCTGAATTGTTGAAGGCAGGTATAATCAGACGCGTTCAATTCCCAGTCTGGCTGGCCAACCCAGTACCTGTCCCCAAGCCAGATAGCTCATGGAGAGTTTGTATTGATTTTACGTCCATAAACAAAGCCATCCCTAAGAAACCATTTCCCATGCCGAGAATTGTTCAATTGGTAGATGCTACTGCTGGGTTCCCTTTACTATGCTTGCTTGATGCTCATAAGGGATATAACCAAATACTCATGGCAAGAGAAGATGAAGCTAAAACTTCCTTCATTACTCCTCAAGGTCTTTTATGTTACAATGGCATGGCATTTGGACTGAAGAATGCCGGCGCTGATTTTCAGGATATGATAAACCGAATGTTTACCAACCAAATTGGCAAGAACATGGAAGCATATGTAGATGATATACTTATCAAGTCAAAGACATTTGACACATTCTTTGATGATCTTGAGGAAGCTTTCTCGGTCATGAAACACTACAACATGAAGCTAAATCCCAAGAAATGCGCTTTCGGCGTTGAGGCAGGCAAGTTCCTAGGCTTTATGGTGTCGCAAAGAGGAATTGAGGCCAACCCAGCCAAGATAGAAGCCATCTTGGAGATGCGGCCTCCCCGCAGTTTAAGGGAAATACAAAGACTCACTGGTAGAATAGCAGCGCTCAGCCGATTCTTATCCAAAGCCGGAGAAAAAGCACTCCCATTCTACCTGGTAATAAATAATACGAAAGGGTTCGAATGGACCCCAGAGTGGGATAAAGCATTTGAAAAAATTAAAAAATATGTATCATCACCTCCACTGTTAGTCTCACCAAGATTGGGTGAAACACTAATATTGTACCTCTCGGTAGCCTTTCAAGCCGTGAGTTCGGTTTTGTGCGCTGACTGAGAGTCCAATGTTAAG
>JAKNRG010108989.1:1679-13178 GCA_024706555.1 Mandevilla sanderi x Mandevilla atroviolacea | reverse complement strand
CGATAAATAGACAAAGAAAAATGCAAATGGAAAACTTTGCCTTGTTAGCTGATGATTGGAATACTGGATTTCTTTATCTCGTGTTTCATGCTGTTACGGATTGCTCTAATTAGTTACTCGTAATAAAAGTTGGCAACAGCAAAGTACAAAAAAGGCCTATGTAATGGCTGCATCTATGACTTTTTTTCCATGGTATTGTTTGTAATGAAATTTTGAATGTCAATACGTCATTCAAAAGGTGGATTTTTATTTTTTTTCTATCTCAATGTCATGCTCATTTCTTATATTGGAATCAAGTTGACAAATGGTAAACCAGGAAACTGCTAAAAGGCCTTCTTGAAGCACGACTTTGAATCTAGTCCTGAAAGAAGACAGAAAATGATGACAAAGTTTATGCAGGAAAAACATGGAGACAGACCTATCAACTCTGACTAATTTTGGAAGTTTTGGTCGATAGATTGGATTGGCAGAGGTAACTTATTGATGAGAAGTGACAGAAGAAGACAATGCATAACATTTCTATCAAGATCCACCAAAGAAATGTTCAAGTCCCAACAAGCTTGCACTCTCAAACTTTATGTACTTTATTTGCTATATTGCTGATGAATTGGAAATCTCAAGCGTTTTTGGCAGTGTTTCTAAAACCGGTCCAGTCAGTTGAACCGCAACTTGTCTGTATTGTCGTTTTGATTCGGCTTCAAAACCATTTTTAATAAAAATTCCGGGTCGATCGCAATATTTGAATCCGTCCAACCATGCTGACCGTGAACCGCTACAAACCAGGATCAGCAAACTCACCATAGAAGAAGACAAGATGAAGAATATCTACGAAGCTAGATCTAACTAGATCTGACGCATCCACAATAAGACAAAAGGTACATATGGCTAAAGCTAGATCATAAGTGATGTATAGGCTAAAATACTTTTTTTGGGCTCTTTACTATATGAGTTTCGCGGCTCACCTTTCTTGGACCTTGCATCATTTCCAATTCCATAGTCTCCCTCTCCCATCCTCATGCCTATAAATAGGTAGAGACCTTTTCTATTTGAGATACGTTGCTTTTAACTCACTCAACACTTTCTCTCTTTAGAATCCTTTGGGAACAATACTAACTTTAGCATCAGAGGGAGACTCCGTTACAACCCTTGCCTCTTCTTAGTCCTCACAGGTTCGGCTTGGTGACGTGAAGTTTCAGAAACATCATAATGGCGCCCACCGTGGGGCTCGAACCCACGACCACAAGGTTAAGACCGGAGGGCCTGAGCTTGTCGAGTTTGACAAAGAGGTCCAGAAGTTATTGGCTAATCATCTCACCGAATTCAAAGAAGTTCTCAAACTCAAGCACGCTTCTAAACCCTCTCCTCAGAAAATTGTGGATTTAGAGGAAGAGAAGGGCTCATCTAATATCAATGATATCCCAGCTAAGCACCGAGCTTTAGAACGGCATTCGCCTATCCCCAGTTCCTCTCAATTAGCTGATCCCGAGCTTATGGATAAAGTTCAGAGGTTACAAGAACAGATAAAGATGGTTCTACCATAATTTCAATTGTCGAAGCTGCAATGGAACCTTCTTGAATCAAACCCCTTGAAAGAGGAATTTCAGCTTGCCCCATTTCCTAGTGGCTTCAAAATGCCTTTAACGGAGAGGTATAAGGGGTCCTCAGACCATGAAGACCAATTAAAACACTACACTACCTCTATGGTAATGCATGCTACAAATGATATGTTGCTGTGCCGATGCTTCGAAAGCACTTTCTCGGGACAAGCATTAGATTGGTTTGTCTTTATTCTAGCCACATATATTCATACTTTCTCATAGCTTGGAAATATGTTCTTGCAGCAATTTTCTGGACGCAGGCTACAGAAACAGCTAAGAGCTCACTTGGTAAACATCAGACAATTCAAGGATGAGCCTTTGGCGGCTTTCTTGAAGCGGTTAATGACGAAGCTTTATAAGTATAGGACAGTGATGAGAAAATGTATGTTGAAGCCTTCTGTAATTGCTTAAGACCGGGTATCTAATCCAACAAGCTAGGTATTCTATAACCAAAATCAACTTCAAAACTGTTGGGGAAAGTGTGTAAGTGGATAAAAGGGGAAGAATTGGAAAAATCAAAGAAAGCCTTAAGACAGCTTGAAAGAGAGGAAATCTTGAAGGCCAAAAACAAAGGGGTAAATAAGAAGCCACGAAGGGAAGAGGACAACCGCAAGTTCCCCTCAGTTTCAGGACAACGATTTTTGTTCCCCGGTACTATGCTGGAGGACACCAGCCCCCCACACAACCTCAAAACACTTCTCACCCTACACACCCCACCCAGTCTTTACCAACAAACAACCCACCGACACAACCTCTGAGGCAATTTCAAAATAGGCAACCTGAGCCTAACAGCCACACTTTCACACATTCAAACCCAAGAACTCCGCCCAACCCAAAACCCAAACTTCACACCTTTGAATGCTCCCCGATCGTTGATATTAACAAAGGTAGAAAGTTATGGTATCCTGACCCTACCCCAGCCAATACAGGCTCCTATGGAAAGAAGAAACTCATCTAAATATTGTTTCTTCCACAAAGAAATTGGACACCACAATGATGATTTCTTTCACCTGAAGAGGGAAATAGAAAATTCCATTCAAAATGGTCAACTAAAAGACTTTGTGGCTGTAACGCAAGTAAGGCCACCACCATAGCAACAACATCGGCAACAGGAGCCGAAGGCGGATACCAGGGAGGTTCAGCCGAGAGTTATCAATATGATTTCAGGGCTACACTCCCAGTGTGATGTTAGGCTAGATAAAAGGCCAAGGTTAACAAACTCGACAATAGTCCATGATGATTATCCATTGGTCGTGTCGATGCTGATAGCGGATTGCTGAGTGAAGGAATACTGGTTGACACGGGAAGTTCAGCCAACATTCTGTATTATGAGGCATTTCAGAAAATGGGCTTAAAATATTCTGATATAAAAACTCAGCGGGTTCACCTTATCGGGTTTTTAGGAGATGTTACTTATGCCCAGGGCTCAATTTCTTTATCAGTTGAATGGGGACCGAAGGCTATGGCAGTCAAGAAACAAGTTGAATTCTTGGTTATGGATAATCCATCAGCATAGAACATCATTCTCGGCAGTCCGAGACTGAATATGATGCAAGCAATGGTCAACACTTTTGAGAATAAACTTGTAACCACAATAAGGGATCAGCCACATATCATCAGAGGCAACATTAAGTTCGGCCACACTTGCTACCATGCTGTAATCGCCAAAATCCCATCAAGAATAAAAAAAGAGGAGGACAGGTTTGAGGAGCTTGAAAGAATGGAACCTTCGGGAGGACTGGAAGAGTTCCAAATCTTGGCCCTCCACCCAGATAGGAAAGTAACTGTTCGAAGGGGTCTACCGGTAAGGATGAAGCATAATCTAATAGATCTTCTAGCTAAGTTCCAAAACATCTTCGTGTGGTTTTCCCAAGATTTGGGAGAAATTCCAAGAGCATTTGTTGAGCACAAACTCGGGGTTGACCCAGAATATCCGCCAGTCATTCAGAAGCAAAGACCCCAAAGCTTTGAAAAAAAGAAGCTATAAGCAAAGAGGGAGCGAAATTGCTAAAGGCAGGAATTATTCGAAGAGTGCAATTTCCCGTTTGGGATGCCAACCCAGTTCCGGTACCGAAACCTGATTGCTCATGGAGAGTTTGCATTGATTTCACATCCTTGAATAAAACCATTCCAAAGGAGCCATTCCCGATGCCTCACATTGATCAACTAGTGGATGCGACAGCGGGATTCCCTTTGTTATGCTTCTTGGATGCACATAAAGGGTATCACCAAATTTTAATGGCTAGGGAAAACGAAGACAAAACATCTTTCATAACTCTGCAGGGTCTATTTTGATATACTCGGATGCCTTTTGGATTGAAAATTGCAAGGGCTAATTTCCAAGACATGATAAACAGAATGTTCATAAAACAAATCGATTGTAACATGGAGGCGTATTTAAATGATATTCTCATAAAATCCAAGGCATTCAATACTTTCTTTGAAGATTTGGAAGAAGCCTTCATAGTAATGCGGAGCTATGGGATGAAGCTAAACACCAAGAAATGCACATTCGGGGTGGAAGCTGGCAAGTTCTTAGGGTTCATGGTATCAACAAAGGAATAGAGGTCAATCCATCCAAGATAAAGGTCACACTAGAAATGCAACCCCCGAGAACAATGAAAGAAGTCCAAAGGATAAATGGAAGGATAGTCGCCCTTAGTCGATACTTATCAAAAGTTGGAGAGCGATCCCTCCAATTTTATCAGGTAATAAAAAAATCAAGGGATTCGAATGGACCCTTGCGTGTGACCAAGCATTTGAAAAAATAAAAAAATATTTGTCATCTCCACTATTGCTCGTATCCCCAATTCTCGAGGAAACACTGGTATTATATTTCTCAATAGCGCCACAAGCCGTGAGTTTGGTTTTGTGTGCCTATTGGGGATCTAATATTAAATCAGTATATTACACAAGTCATGTGCTTCAAAACACCGAAACTAGATATTCCTCTATTGAGAACACATACTTGCACTGGCCATCACTGCCAGAAAATTAAGACCATACTTTCAGGCACACACTATCAATGTTCTAACAAATGTGCCTATTCGACAGATAATGCATAAGCCAGATGTGGCTGGCCGGTTGATGAAATGGGCCATTGAATTCTCTGAATTTGATATTCAATACTCACCCAGAAAAGCAATTAAAGGCAGGTACTCTCGGATTTCATCCTTGAATGTATTATTCCTAAATCTAAAATTGATACAAATGAGAATAACAAATTCTCAAAATTGCAGGATGTTGGACCCTCTACAACAATGGTTCAGCAGGAAATGAGAACAAAGGAGCGAGGTTTATACTGATCAACCCCGAAGGTATAAAATTCAACTATGCCTTGAAATATGCTTTTGTGATAAGCAACAACGAATCTGAATAAGATGCCTTTCTCGCATGGTTAAGAATGACAAAGAACTTGCACATCAAAAACTTGCTGGCCAAATTAGACTCCCAAGTGGTAGTCAGACACGTCAATGGAAATATGAGGCTCGAGAGGAAAACATGCAAAAGTATCTTTCCTTAGCACAAAACCTCTTCGCAAGCTTCGAGTTTATAAAAGTGGAACACATGTCCGAAAAAGAGAATGCCGAAGCCGATCCTCTTTCCAAGATCAATGCAGGTAAACAGATCAACAGTTTATGGATAAAACAATTAACAAAAAACTCAATCGATCTTGTTCAAATACAGTGTGTCATAAATAGTTTTAATTGGATGACTCCCATTGTAGAATACATCCGAGAAGGAAAGTTCCCAGATGAGAGTGAGGAAGCAAAGAAAATCAGAACAGCTGCCTCTCGTTATGTCCTTATGGATAATCAATTATACCGAAGAGCTTTCTCATGTACATTGCTAAAATGCATACTCCCAGATGAAGGTAATTATATTCTTCGTGAAGTACATGAAGGGATCTGTGGGTCCCATATTGGGTCTAGAAGTCCCACTCGCAAGGTAATGTGAGTTGGATACTTCTGGCCTATTATGGAAAGTGATGTAATTGAATTTGTGAAGAAGTGTCAAAAATGCAAATTGCGTGATAATGTACATCACTCGCCTATTACAGAGTTACGATCCTTAAGTAACCCAATTCCCTTTTATTAAAGGGGAATGGACCTTTTAGGACCGTTTGCGATAACCACAAGTTCAAAAGAATTCTTGGTGGTGGCTATTGATTACTTCACAAGATTGATAGGGGCTCGACCCCTTGCTTCCATCACTGCTAGAAAAGTAAAAGATTTCTTCTGGGAAGAAGTTATCACCAGGTTCAGATCCCACAAGTTTTAATAACAGACAATGGGAAGAAATTTGATTCACAAGAATTTCGTAACTTTTATTTTGAACTACACATTGATCACAGGTTTACATCAATAGCTCACCCACAAACCAATAGGTTAGCCGAAGTAGCAAACAACATACTTCTACAAGGTTTGAAGAAAAGATTAGACTCAGCCAAAACAAAATGGGTAGACGAGCTTTCAAGTGTGCTTTGGTGTTACAGAACCACACCAAATGCTAGAACTAAAGAATCCCCATTCAATAATGTTTTTGGCACTGATGCAATGATCCCAGCAGAAGTTGGCAGTACATCTTTCGAAATTGAGTACTTTGACACAACTCTGAATGATCAAAAGTTAGCTGAAAATTTAAACTTTTTGGAAGAAACAAGAAGGCTAGTGTCTAAAAAAGAAGCACTTTACAAGAGACAAATATCACAATACTACAATCGAAAGGTCAAACCTATAGCATTTCAAGTTGGAGACTTAGTGGTAAGGAAAAACGAAGTAAAAAGTCAAGGCACTAACCGAAAGTTAGATGCCACTTGGGAAGGCCTGTATATGGTAGAGAAAGTTCTTGCCAGTGGGAGCTACTGGTTACAAGACTCGAAAGGAAGACTGCTGGCCCGATCTTGGAATGGGATGAACCTTTGCAAGTACTACACTTAAAGTTGTAAATCCACTTAAAATTGTAAATCCCTTAGAATTTTTTTTTTTCATGTTATAAAGAAACATTTTTTATGTTACAATTTTTTATAAAGGTATTGCTTCTATTTGAATATTGTATTGCGCAATTAATCTTGGACGACACTGAAACAATTGCTTAAGCATATAGAAATACAAGTGCAGAAATCAATATTTCATTTCATAAATGAAATAGTACAAACTTGAGATTTAAAATTTTCATACAAAATAACGAAGGAAACAAAAAGATTTTCAACATCTAATTTTTTGGAGATTCGGGCACGGTAGAAGGACCAGCATCGGGCACAGACAAAGTTGCTGCTTCCCTTACCTTAGTCTTTAACCTCAGTTCTGCCAATTTCTCTTCCAACACTTTGCGAATATCTTCTTCCAAATCTCTAATAACTTCTTTGGAGTCAGAGGAAGGATCGGATTCAGTCTCAATTTCTTCCTCATCTTCCTCTTCTCCCTCGGAGTTATCAGGACTTAGATAATTCCTACATCCATTTTTCATGTTGAAGTCCTCCTCCCAGGGAAGAGGAACCATTTTCTCTCTGTTGGCCTAAAACTGCTGTAAAGGTTCAGGAACGGGGAAGTCAGGATACTTCTCCCATACAAATTGAAGTGTCGGTCGATGGTGGCACCAACAATTGGCTCAGCAAGCGAAGCCAAAGATTTTGACACTTGTCACCCTTAAAGAAGTCCATTAGTACTTCATTTTGTACTTTTTTCTTCAACTGTCTACCATTGTCTTCATATCGCTTTACCAAGCGCACCCATTCCTTTTTCCACCTTGGATGAGCCTTCCTTACCTCCAAGTACTCAGTCCTATACAGCTCAGATTTTACATTTGATATGGCGAGTTGGGATTCAGTCTCGGATAACATCCTCTCCGATTTTTTCAAAGCCTTAACAGTAGAATCTGCTTGAGTATTTAAAGTATGCATTAAAGCCTCATGCTCAGCCTTGTTTTTCACTGCCACTGCCAAACCCTTATTGTCTTCTTCGAGCATGTTCTCTGTCTGAATTAACCGAGACTTGGTAAAGGTGAGGGCAAACATCACAACTTTCTTTTCCTTTTCAATTTCCCTCAGCCACTCCAATTCTTCCAGCTGCTTCAGATGGCGGTGGTATCATTCAGTCTCTAAGCTCAAGCGCCGCAACAATATCATAAGGTTAATATTTGAAAAATTAAAACAAAATAAAGGGAAAGTACAAAATATTTTGTGAAATACCTACCCTCATCTTGAAGACAACAATCATGTCTTCTAGCTTCTTATCGAAGAGCCTCTCAGGCTCTCACAATGTAACTCCTCTGCAGGAGTTCTGAAGCTAGCTAAAAAGTCGTAGAGCTGATCGTTATGAATGATCATGTAACCTTCTTTGATTGACTATTTGGGAACATATGTTGCCTCCCCTGTTGATTCCTCGGTACGTTGAGGACTCTCAAATAGCGCTGGTGAAGGAGGTTCAGGAACAGTCTCAGGCACCACTTTCTTGCCCTTGATTGATACTTCATCCCCAAAACTTTGGATTTTAGGGACATCAGGGATCACTGGTTCTCTGATTTCGATCCCCTTTTGTGCTTTGGATTTCTTGGGAGGCTGACTAATGCTTTTCCTTGAATTAGAATGTGCCCGCTTGCTCTTGCTTCTTCTTCTATACATCTCCGACAAGATTAGTCAAGTCTTTTCCAAGTAATATACCCCGGGAGTACTAGTGTGATAACTATAACTACGGTTAGCTAGCACTTCGTAAACTATGGTGTATCCCTTAAACATTGAGGGGATGTTTTCCACCTCAGGATAAAACCGCTCACCTTCGATAACCTTTGGTTTGGGAGATGTTGGTTTGGAGGTTCGAGTTTCCTTTGAGTCTTCAATCACTACCCTTTCAACCTTGAGTAGCTGACTCGGGGCAACAGTCTTGACTGCCTCAGAAGTTTGGCCCATGTTTCTGGCCATCATCGTACCTAGAAGTCTCTTTCCTGCAAATAACGCATATACGTTAACAACAAGTTTAAAATTAATGTTCAAAGACAAAAGTTAATTTTAAAGTTCCTTACTCAATTTTACTATATCAAAGGGTTTGTCCCTTATCAGATCTGCAGCTTCCAAAATTTGTGTATTCCACTTTTCTCGAATTACTATTTCCTCCCCGAACCTTACTAATACATTGTAATCATCCTTGTACAAGGCTTCGGCTGGAAGAGAGTTATTTAATTTTTTCCGAAAGCTCCAAGGGAACACTAACCCAACGGGCACTAAAGCAACCATGATGAATAAAGAAAAAGCCCTCCCTCCACCCATGAATACTACTTGAGCTATTACAAAGGCTGATGGACTTAAGCCATTTCTAAATGTAAAAAAATCCACGGCCTTCCCGTTTCTCATATTTCTATCCTAATATATAGAATTTTCGCCACAATTCTAAACTGATGGTCACGCCGCAGGCTCGGCAAATAATAATAAAGTCTATAGTCATCCTAATTACATTCGGGCACATCTGCCCTACTTGAATCTTAAAATATCTAGCTATATCCTCAAAGAGAGGATGTAAAAGGAATCTAAGGCTAGCCTTTAACTGTCCCCCATAACAAGAAAAGTGGCCAGCAGGGGCCACACTAATCCGATTTGTCAAGCTCGCTGGTGTGAACCGATACCCCAGGGAGAATGTCATATTTTTCCCTAAATTTAGTTAACTTATCATCAGAGTCCATAGCTGAGACCTTGCTAGAATGTTGAGCAAGTTAAACTAAGGGTCCCTCATCATCGGCAAGATCAACCAGGTCAACAATGAAGGCAATAGTTTTAACTCTCGGCACAGAATATTTCTGCCCAAATGAAGAATCAACCTCATCTAAGAGAGGAAAATCTACAAAGTTGCCATAGAATTCATATCTTATAGAGGAATGTGGCAAATTCGGGGCTCCCCTATCTACAATAGGCCCGATTCTAATTATGTCATCACCCCCAACCCTAACTGACTACTGCTTGCCTCCATAATTAAAATCAAAATACCAGAATATGAATTTACAACAGGAAAAGCAACAAACCTGTATTAGAGGAAGCCATGTCAGTCACCAACTACACGTATAGCTTGCACAGCAAAGAGAAAATCACAGATAAGTCCTAAGGGTTACTACTGGACAGTGGCTATATGTGTGATATTATCTAAACAATGACCAAAACAAGAACGTGGAATGGAGCAAAACTCTTTATATAAAGAAAAACAAACCAGAGCTTCTGCCTTTTTTCAGCAATGGGGAAATGCAGAGGGAAGTAGCAACAATGGTGAAATCAGAGAGAAGTTTAGGGAAGAAGATAACAAACGAGAGAATTTGAGATTTTGAAGTGAAGAAAAAAGAGGTCCTACACACACACACACACACACACACACATATATATATATATATATGTATATGTATATATATATACAGTTGTACCCCTTCAAAAAGGTGTAACGGACACAATCACCTACAAATGAAGCGACGTGACCGCTGATTTGATGGTCACGTCCATCCCCATGTAACCTCAGCCGTTCGATGCCATATCAACGGACATAATGATTAGCAACATTTAATGCCCAAGGCGCGTGTATGACAAAATGTGCATCCGAAATCAATGCCTATAAAAAGGCGAAACCGATTTAACCAAAAAGATGTGTGTCAAATGTTTAGTCTTATCAGAGTAGAGCTCTCGGTACTAGAAAGAGTAGAATTGTCGGTATTGGCCTCAACCTTATTGCACATCTTTTTTGCACATCATATTCTCATCAAGGAAAGAAAAACATGTTTTTCATTGCAAGGAAAGAAGTGAAGAGTTAAACTTGGGAAAATAGTTAAACCCAGGAAAAGAGTTAAACTTGAGAAAAGAGTTAAACTCAGGAAGAAAGAGTTAAACTTTGAAAAAGAACATAAACTCTGAGAAAGAGTAAAACTCATTGAGTTGAACGGAGTTAGACATTTATTCAGAAAATCAAACTCGGGAAGAGATTAAATTCGGGAGGAGAACCAAATGCAAAAAAGGAAGATTCTTAAGTCTCATTGCTGAAATCCCAGTAAGCCTATTTAAAAAGATTATCTTGGTTTTGAATTCATTGACTTCCATTAGGGTCACCCCTCCAACTAATAAAGAGAAAGTCTCAGTTTACGACCCGAATCCGACGATATATTTATTTATTTTTCAAAAGGGTATATAATGCATAGTCTAAAATACTCTTTTTGGGCTTTTTACTATATGGGCCTCGCGGCCCACCTTTCATAGGCCTTCCATCATTCTCACTTCCACATTCTCCCTCTCCTATCCTTGCGTCAATAAATAGGTAGAGACTTCTCCTATTTGAGGTACATTGCTTTTAACTCACTCAATACTTTCTCTCTCTAGAATCCTTTGGGAACGATACTAACTTTAGCATCGAAGGGAGACTCGAGTACAACCCTTGCCTCTTGTTAGTCCTTGCAGGTTCGGCTTGTTGACGTGGAATTTCAGCAATGTCAATAAGCATGCACAAAAAACAAAGAGAAAGGAAGATGATAAAGAATTATATATGTACTTGGACTATAGAGAAAGAATGAAAGAATAGCTACTAAGGAAAACAATGGATGCGATGAATATGAAAAAGACAAGAGGTCATCATTGCCACTTTCTTCTTGACGATAATTAACAGGGTGAATCGTGAAAAAATTAACCTATTAACAATAGAAAAATTTTAAGAATACTTATTGTGTATTATTCAGAAAGCAAAACCATATTTATACAACTTTAACCTACTAAATAGATCAAATCAACTCTATCATAATCTCCCAAGTCAATTACCTATTATTAGAGTCATAATAAACTACTCAACCCTATCTCTAGTCCAACTAATAAACTCTAAAATAAAATAACAATACAAAAAAACTCGTAAATAAAATATAATTAATACTAAAAGAAACAAAAGCTAAA
>JAKNRG010108973.1:0-10138 GCA_024706555.1 Mandevilla sanderi x Mandevilla atroviolacea | reverse complement strand
GTATAAACATTATTTAAAAAAATTAAAATTAATTTGACTAACATTTGAATTTTTTAAATGGTTAATTATTGGTTTTCATAGTTAATAATTTATTATCCATTAACTTAATGGACAATAAACGGTTAACCATTTATTAACCATTAACTTAATTGGACAATACCTTACCCATTTATTAGTGGACAAAATTGGTGAATTATTGGACAATTGTCCATTTTGTGTGCCCCTAGTTCTAGTTATGTTCACTAAGCCCAAGGCCTCAGCTGAATAGCCTAGAAACTGTACAAAACATTCGTAAAGTAAATATTCATTTGACCTTTATAGAAGTAACATAGATACCTAAGGTGAAAGATGCTATTGAAAAAAGTTGTAGTACAATTGGACATATGCTTAATAGTGAGTGTCACATCGAGGGTATAACTGTCAATCGACAACCTGTAGGTCGAGACTGAGCGTTGGGAGAATTCCGAAGTGACTTATGTTTTAAATACAGTAATGTACAACATCTTTATATGGTGATACTTGAAAATGTTAAGAATGAAAAAAATATTGTTATTTGATGGCAGGGGTATTTCAGTGATTTTATAGAGCCTTGAACATTATGTCTTATGGTCCCTAGACTAGCTAAAGTAGCCACGGTGATTTAATTATCACAACTATAATGGATATAGAAGTAATTGAAAAGATTAATTTCATTCTGAGAAGTCTAGAATAATTAGTTTGGACTTATGTCTAGGAAATTAATTATTTAAGGTCTTAAATAAATTAGTAAGACCTTTTATTTTATTTGTTAAAAATTAATTCGGGCTTTGGTCTAAGGAATTAATTATTGGGCTCAAATAAAATAAAGAGAAGAGTCTTATATTGTTTAATAGGTTTTAATTATTTATTTGGAGTTGTAACCCAATAAATTAAATAATACAAGCCTTTATTAAATGAATTATAAGAAATTAACCTTAAGGGCTCGAGCCTATGAAAATTAATTGAAAAGACCCACCCTAGGTCAACCAAGAAGTCATGCAACACCTTTTTCTAGCCGATTAAGAGAATTTTTGGGGAATTTTCATTCATGCCATGTTGGGAGAGAAAATGGGTCTTGGTCTACAAGTTTTCTCAAGTTTCATACTTCTAGTCTAACTAGAATTTGATTCTTTTCCTACTTCCCATCAATACCTACCAAAAGAGAATTCAGTTTGTCTTAAATAAATTAAGTACAAAACTATTAATGAGAAACATACTGTATCCAATGTTGATGCAATTTGCCTGGTATCAAAGTACAAAAATATGATTGATCAAGTAAGAAGCCAGGATGAAGTTACTTGACAATGTCAAAATCTATGTATGGCTTCCACTAGTTTAGTCCCAAGCAACCATTATATTCTTCTTTGAAACTTCAATAGAAATGGAGATGCACAAAACCTGAATCCCTCGAAGCTACCTTCACTTCCTTAGTAAAGAAAATCTCAGTGTCCATTTTGTTTTCGTTGATGACTTTCGTTGGAATCCTTTACATGATAGTTAAGAAGCTTAAGTACGAAGAAGTACATGAAGATTTGGAGTAGGAATATGGACCTCAAGATTCTGCTACAAGGATCTCTAAAAACCAATCAAAGGACTCAGAGACAGAGAGCTTCTTGGAGCAATTGGGTTTGGGAACGTCAATAGATGAGTACTTGTTGCTACCAAATCAGAAATTGCACTAAAGAAAATCTCACACAAATCAACACAAGGGATGAAGGAATTTGAAGCTAAAATTGTGAGCATGGAAAGGTTGATGCATAGAAACTTGGTGCAAATTCTTGGCTATTGTAGCATGAGGAGAGAGCTTCTCTTGGTATATGATTACAAGTCTAATGGAAGTCTAGAAAAATTCCTATTCAACAATGAAAAACCATGCCTTGAATGGGCTCAACATTACCAAGTAATCAAAGGGTTAACATTCGGTTTACTAAATCTGCACGAGGAATTAGAAAAGGCTGTGTTGAAGAGGAAGAAGTGATCCTAAATTCATTGGGTTCCAATTGATGCAAAGACACCTCATTGATGATGGAAAAATCATTCATCTACTTAAAATTTCTACAAACATGCAAAGACACCCAATTGATGATGGCAGTTTCAATTACATTCAGTTCCAATACCAAACTAAATTCATCACAATGTGCATTTCCCCAAAAACAAATGAACCTATCTCCACAAAGGAAAGTAGCTAATTTAATTCTTTTAACACTACATTTTTATTGGATAATATAAGGAAAACTAACACTAAAAGTCTAAAATTATATTTTTGTCATTTTTCAGTTGATTTCATACCTTAATGTTCCTCATATGGTAGATCACCTAGTATATCTTCATGAATGTAATGTTCATTCAAATTGTTAACTCTCTGAAAGAAATAGTAAAGGAGAAAAAATCAACCTTTCATAATGAGAGAAATCAAAGGAAAATTTAAGTTATCAATTATACCTCATTTAGTGGATCATGCATAGATGTGGAAGAACGCATTACACTATTGGCATCCCTTGAAGTACAAGGTGATTTCATCAAAGATTGTACAGTTGTAAGATCTATGATTGGATTAGTTTGTGCAAGAAATGCCTTCAAAAGGGATTGCAATCCTTCCATTTGTTGTTTGAGTTCTTCATTCCCTTCTTTCAAAGATTTTACTTCCTCAACATACCTTTTCGCCTCAACATGCCATTTCAAGGACCAAGGCATGTCATATGGCAAGCAGAATCCCTTGAAAATGACAAATCAAAAAGGGGCAATAGATTCATTATTTTTTGTTACTAAAGGATTCATTCTTTGTGATTCATCCCATTGTTCTTTACCATAGGGAAGAACAATTCCAAGATACTGCTCAGGCATATAAGAAATGTGATATCAGATAGGAAGCTATTTGTGTCGAAGAGACTCATGGACAGCTTGAGATCTTATTACCATAAAGCCGCTCTTAATTCCTTTATAGGTATTAAGCCCCACAAAAAATCGTTCCCTAAAATATTTTCTGGCCACGGTTTTACAACTGTGGGAAAATTTTGCATGGCCAGAAGGCAAAAATGTGGTAGTAAGTACACGAATTAAATTTCTAAATAACTCAAGTGTATTTAAAAATTTTACTCAAGAAATAAATTTACATTCAAGTTCCAAATATTACAAAAAGTTGAAATTGAAGATACAAGTAAGTAATGATCATAAGAATTAGTTAGAAAAACATAGAGAGGATGTGAATTTCTATATTTTAAGTCATGATACAAGCAAGTCAAGATTAATAGATTAGTTAGAAGTCCTTTATTGTAATTAACAATTAACTATGATGCAAGACTACTACTTATTGAGGTACAAAGAGAAGGATAGGCCACTTTTACATTCTATCTTCTAAACCCATAAAAGTACAGGGGAAAACAAGAGCCAAAACTCATCACTTTCTGCTCTAAATTCATTATTTCTAAAATTCATCAAGATTAAACTCATGGAAACTGAAATGCTAGTAAAATAAGTTGCTTTCCTCTACAAAAAAGAAGAATTCCAAGTATATGTTACACAATTCCAATGGATTTATCAGTACAAATATAGAAGAAAAGGACAATTGCTCATCATCTATAATATATCTATCTTAAATGAGTGCCAAAATGAAATTTGGAAGTTGAAATGATTATGCAGCAAGGACATAAAGAAATCCAATTTCATTACATAGAACAGAATATGCAGCAATTGGTACTAGAACTGTCCAGAATTCTTTAGTCAATAATGTAGTGACTATTCAGGGTCAAAACCAGAATTTTGGGATGCCAAACAACATAGTAATACATGTTTGGTAATCTCAGACTTTTCAGAACCCTTTTAGGGTTCAAATATTAAATAAACATTCCCAAGGAGCAACATAACATATTCTATAGCTTTTGGTGCAACCTGCCACAATTCATTTAGTTTCTGTTCAAGATAATCCAAATATCATTTTAGCAGAAAATTACATTTGCAATTGAACTTGTTAGTAGACCAAATCATGACAGCATGACATAACAATTTCCAAAAAACAGAATAAACAAGAGCACTGCTGCAAGCATAGCATCATAAATGTGCAGATTATAGGAGAAAATGATAGAGTACTGTCCATTTGGTTAAATTTGATAACGCTAGAACAACCCTGAACATCAAACACAGGTTACTAAAAGACCATGAATGTATTAAATAATATTAATTCCTAAAGAAATAATTCTCTCGACTACTTTGTTTAAACTGTTGATGACTATACTGAAATTATTCAAACCCAATCAAGTTTAAGAGCTTTACATAATTGAGGGTATGAGTGAAAGTAGATGAATTCCACTTACCATTAAATCAACCAAAACAGAAATCAAACAGAGATCGAATAGATAAATCCACAAAACAAAATCTACAAAAATTTACATAAAAAAATTTATTTTAAAAAAAATAGAGTAAAACATAGAAAGATTCATGTGTCTGTGCCTGTCAGTGCTTGCATGTGCCAATATAGAGAATGTCAATGCAATTAGAGAGAAAAAAAGGGGAATACTAAGAAAAAAAAGAGGAACAAGCAATCATTGAAAAGGAATTATCATCAATTAAGTAAAAACTTAAAAAGAGAGAACACAAAATTACCAGAAAAGAAATGATAGTATAGGAATTAACAATAGTCCAAATACAAAACACAATATATGTCCTTGGCTCGAAATTTAGCCCTAAATTCAAGAATTTCGTTAAACCCTAAATTGACACCCTCACATAATTTTGAAATACCCAAAAAAATTTAATAAATCAAGCTCAAAATTTTCATAAAAAAGAGCAAAGATTATGAGAATAAAATTAAATTAGACACCACAAAAAAGAAAAAAGACCTTAGAAACCACAACTGAAGCAAATCAACGATGAAAATTATTACATAAAAAAATCGAATTAAAATGTGGAGAGGTAATCAAGCATACTTGTTAAATAAGAAAATATCTTTACCAACCAAAACAAAGGATAGCTATGAGGGAGTTAATGTCGCAGTAGTGTGTGAATTCCCCTTCTCTGTTGCTAGTGAACTCCTACAATTTGCCAATGTCGAAAAATGCTTCTAGTGATGAATTCCATAAGAGAGTGATGAGGGAACGAAAGAATGGGCAATTTCCTGAAGAGAGAACAAGGGAGGGGAGTGAAAGAATGGCCCTAAGTTTTCTTCAAAAGACCCTTTTTTCCCTAATTTTTTTCGCTGAGTTTTTGGAGGGACAATTGGCGCCTGTGATTTTTCACTATATTTCACTAAGTGTTTTAATACCAATACTCTTTTTGAAAAATAATTTCAGCGTGGCCAAAAATATTTAGTCCTTGCCATATCTTAAACCGTGGCCTTAAACGCCTATGGTTATAAAACCATTCTAATAAATTTATAAGAATAGTTTTGCACCCTTCTCAAAGTTTATGTTATAATTTTAAAGGGTTTTGGACACAATAATAAAACGGTTCCCTAAACTGTTTTTTGGCCACTGTTTTTAAGACTTTGAAAAATATAGCGTAGCCAGATCCCAAAGATGTTGTAGTTTAACATGTCTTTCAATTTTGTAGAGAGAAGATCAATTTATTCCCGCGAATGGAACCGAAATCCCACAAGTTCCATGGGGAGTCGCAAAGCTGGAAAATTTGATGGCCTAAAAAGGTAATCTTTTTCTCATTACATTACATGTTATTTTGCTCCTAGTTGCTCCCCTTCCATTGCGCTCCAATCCCTTTAATAAAGGGAAAATCGCATGCACAAACACTTGACGTCTTTTCAACTAAATGTCATAAGTGTTTTGGGGAGGACCCTTGTACAGTCCGTTCCGATGGTATTTCTTTGGTCATCTATATTGACTGCTTCTTTTTAACGTAGATGAAGTTTACATTGAGACATTCTTTTTCCTTGAAGGTAAGATAAATGTTAGGCAATTAGCCCCACTAAACCGAGAAAATCGTGACGCCATGCGAAGGGACCTGCGTAGGAAACCTATGAACGACGTCCCCTAGGATGTCGTTGAAGAAACCCCTGGAAAGAAGGGGAGCTCCACTCCCAGTCCAGAAGGAGGCTAGTTCGTTATTCTCCACAAAAGCATTATGATTACTATGTACACTTCTTGGGAGAGACTTCTCTCGTGGGTAAGGTGGCTGTAGAGGACTACAAGGAGCCATTTCATTCTTCTGAGGACCAAAACATTCCTACGTTTCCTTCTAGCGAGGGAGGAGAGATTGATTCAGACATGGGAGTTGGGCATTCATTGAAGAGAGTTTGCTATGAGGACCCGAAAGGGACATCAGCCATGGACCCTAGCTTGCCGCCATATGTTCCTATCCAGGCCAGCTATGATTCGAACTCAAGGGAAAACATACATACGGTCTCTTGGCAGAAACCAGGCTCTCAGGTCCCCACTACTTTGGAAAGACTCCTCACTTTACAAGCAGAAATTGGCAGGGTCCATACCTTGGATAACATGGATTTCATGAACACTATCAGGAGTGGCCCACTTGGTCAAGGGGGTCCATATGTGTCTTCGTCAGCCTACCGTCTTTGAAACTTACCATCGTCAAGTTACTGGTTGTCACTTCCACTTCTTATTCGGTGCAAGTCAATGGTTGTCTCTAAGGTTACTTTAAGGGTGGTAGGGTTTTGAGGCAAGTGGATCCTCTCTCTCCCTATCTCTCTCTTGGTTTCTTCTAGGGCCACTACCTCTTTGGGATTTAACTTTCAGCCCAAGTGACCTTTAAAGATCACTCACTTGGCATTTCCGGATGACCTTCTCCTCTTTGCCTGGGGGGATTGTATCTCGGTTTCTATCTTATAGAAGTACATTGGAACGTTCGGGCAACATTTGGGATGGTTAATTGCCAAAAGTCCAATATCTTCTTGGTGGTTGTTCGGGATAAGGATAAGAGGGAGATATTGAAGGCTGCTGGTTTCCCTATTGTTATCTTGCCTTTTAGATACTTTGGTGTTCTGTTGGAGGTCGAAAATTTGAATGTGGTTTATTATGCGGATTTGTTGTATAGGATTTCTTCACTCATTGCGGGTTGGAAGTCCTCTTCTCTATCCTATGTGGGAGAGTTCTTTTGATTCAATCGGTGCTACAAGGGGTAGAGGTTTTTTGGCTCTGTATTCTACATAGTCCTAGTGTTGTTATTGAAAAGATTGTGGTCTATTGCAAGACTTTCTTTTGGGCTAATTGAAAGCCGAAGGTTGCTTGGTCGGACATCATTCTTCTTAGAGATGAGGGTGGGCTTAAGTTGAAGGATCTTCATGCATGGAATAACACCCTTATTTCTAAGGTATTGTGGAATATGCAAGGCACAAGGGACACAATTTGGTGAATGGGTCTCTACATTTTATCTCGACAGGAAAGACAATTCTGATGATCTTGGATTTAAGGGATTGACTGAGGATCTTGGATTTAAGGGATTGACTTGTGGTTACTAATGGCTCCGTTGATGGGGCAATTCTCGGGTTGCATGTTTGGCGGAAGGTGGCAAGTGGTCGGCCACCAAGGCATAAGAGACCTTTTCACCGAGAGCCTCCAATGTGCCTTGGAAGGCGGTCATTTGGAATGGAGCTAACTCACCAAGTACTCATTCATATTGTGGCTCACTATTAGGGAACAGATGCTCATGAAGGATAGGCTTGGATACCTGGAGGTTGATCCTACTTGATGCCTTTGTACTCTCTCCCCGAGAGTCACAAACACTTGTTCTTTGATAGCACTTTCTTGCTTTGGTGTGGGAGAAGGTATGGTTGTGTATTGATTTGAGGAGGACCTTGTCTGAATTGGCTAGTGCTCTCAAGTGGTTGAAGAAGGAGATCAAGAGGACTTCTTTGCAAAGAAATTGTAAGAGACTTTGCTTAGCATGGACGGTTTACTACCTTTGGAACACGAGGAATAAAGTCATCTTTGAGGGGATTAAGCCGAAGGTAATAGCTAGGATCGAAACACACACACACACACATATAGAGTTATTTTTTCTTTGTATCCTCATGTTTTGACCCTTTTTGAGACCCTTGCCTTAGGCTCAAGACATACTTGATGTATTTTTGCTTCGATTTCACCAGGGTATGCACGAAGCACTTGTACATGTTACTTTGATCTATACATATTATCACATTGAGATAAAAAAATAATAATAATTGAAAGAAGAAGGGATTTGGCAACAAAATAAACACTATCTCTTATTGTCTATCACTCAATTATATAACTAATTACTTTGTTATTTGATTACGTACTAAGATAATTATTTATATACACAATCAACTTACACATTTATTTAAGGCATGCAACAAAATAAATAAACTGCATTACAAAGGTCGAGTATTATGATTATGCAAGACTTAAGAATATGTTGTGGATCGCTGAAGGTTAATATGAATTGATCTTTTTCAATTAACTTATTTATTTACATATTTAATTTAAACATAAATTTATTCATCTTTCACATGCCCAAACAGAGATCTCTCTTGGGCTTGAAGGAATGGGATGTTACTTATAACTCTATACAGATTTTAACGAGCATAAATAAGAAATTTGTAATCTTCAAGTTGTGGTCATTTTCTACAAAAATAAAATAAAATTGTTGTGATATTAATGCTCCTTGTTCTTTACTTTTGAGAGTAGCATTTTCCGAAAAACTTCAAAGCCATTTTCCTTCCATTCTTAAAATCCCTAAATTGTGATGCACCTGATTTGGACTTAAGAAAGAATAAAGAAACATAATTATCTAAGCTTAATGTAAAGAGAAATTATTTGATTGCAAGGAACACACCAATTCATGTCAATAATCCGTAGTACAAGCATCATTAGTGACTAAGTACATTCAGATTAGTACATTCAGATAACAATAAAGCATTTTTATATTTTTCATTAATATGAATATGTGATTATTCAAAATAGCTATGTAATTCAAATAATCAAGTAAATGGACATATAATTAATAAGTCGATAATATATGATTCTAAAACATACGTGTGCTCGAGAATAGGCCGCTAATTCTTGTTCAAAAGGACCAAATGTAAGTTAAATTTTAAAATAAAGTATGAGCATTTGTAAGTAAGCATTAAAATATAAACAATAAAAATAATACACGTATTCCAAATATTTTGGCCTTAGAGAATAATCTATCAAGTAAGTTCTTTATGTCATCCAGAATAAACTATCAATTATTTAACTGTGGTTTTAACCAAATAAAAATCTAAGGCAGTCACCTAAATCAACTGATTCTCTCCCATTTCATTCCTTTTTCATAGAACAAATAGTCCACATTTCTTCAAGCCAATGGCTTTCCTTTTTGATGGGTGGAAATATGTAAGTATTGTTAGTTTTAGAGGACGAGCTGAAGTCAAAGTTCTTCTTTCTTCGTTATGTTTTTCCCCATGTAATGTTACCCCTGCAAAATGTTAGTTTGTAAAGGGAAAGGCAAAACACATTCTTTCTTTACACTTTCACTACTAGAAATCATGCCTAGACCGTCGCAAATTTCTAACGGAAAATTTGAGAGAAATCCCTCAAAAATATTCAAGAAATAATTTATGTCGGAAATTCCGTCAAAAATATCGGACGGAAACTGTTGGAGTGACAAGTCATCTTTTCCGTCCGAAATCTGTTAGAAAAATGTTGTTGGTGGATTTCTAATGGAAAATTTCGTTGGAAAAATCCCTTAAGACACGTCACCTATTTTTGTTCGAAAGCCATAAAAAATCTGTCAGAAATCCGTTATAAATTTTGACCGTCAGTATATTAATTTTGACTGTTACTTTCCATCCAAAATCATTCAGAAATCTATCAGAAAATTTGACTGTTTGTTTATTAGTTTGACCCATACTTTTCGTCAAAAATTCGTGACAAATCCGTAAGTAAACTCACTACAAATTTTTGTATATGTATATGTATATGTATTTGTGGCCATATCGCTAAAAATAATTTCATTCTTCTCCTTGTACTGCAGTATTATAGGAACAAAATTTGTACCATTGAAATTGATTAGTTGTAAGTTTTCTTTCTACTATATTTATTTTTTTACACATAATATGCACTTATAATATGCATGTATTTTTTTTTATGATAGTGGAATTGTATATATATAAATTTTTAAAAATATATATATATATGTGTGTGTGTGTGTGTATAGT
>JAKNRG010108960.1:4427-14736 GCA_024706555.1 Mandevilla sanderi x Mandevilla atroviolacea | reverse complement strand
GGTTAGAATACTTTGATGAAACCTTACAACAAAAAATTGACCAAAAATTTATATATTTTGGAAGAGATAAGAAAGAAAGAAGCTCAAAAAGAATTGCTTTACAAACGATAGGTTGCGCAATATTATAATCGGAGAGTCAAACAGAATGTATTTCAAATTGGAGATTTGGTCTTAAGAAGGAACGAAGTTAGTGTCAGGACACCGAGGGCTAGAATGCAATGTATCTCAGAAGATTCTATCCTTAAGTTTTCTATTTGTTTTAAGTATCTGTTAGTTTTACGCCATTCATAAATAGTTGTACATATTTTCAGTTGAATTGTACGATTTATAAATAGCGGAATATTACTCTCATAGTTATTATTCTTTACCCTCACGTTGTTCACTTCTATGGAAATGAACATTCGAATCCAAATATAATTGACATCAAACTTATGCAAAAGTAATTTCATGATTAAGTGCAATAATAGCAATCTCCATATCAGAAAAGTGAATAATTTTACAGAGTGAATAATTTTACAATTGAGGAGTGGGGAGAGAGGAACAAGTAGCTGTGGGAGTATCAGTGGCCAAAGGCTACTGAGAAGAAACACTAAGTTGTGCCATCCTTTCCTCTCAGACCTTTTGAATCTCTTGGTCAAGATCCTTAGCGACTTGTTCAGGATCGGAAGAGGCTTCGGATTCAACGTCAAAATCTTTCTTATCTTCTTCCTTAGCCTTGGAGTTCTTGGGACTTGGATAAGTTTTATTCCCGGCTTTTAAATCAAACTCGGACACCCAGGGAAGAGGAATCATCTTATCTTTATTCTCGTGAAATTAAGTGTTTCCGGAACAAGAAAGCCAGGATATTTTTCCCACACAAATTGAAGTGTTTGATCGATTGTGGCTCAGATAGCGGGTTCCGAGATTCGAAACCAAAGATTCTAACATTTAGGATCATGAAAGAATTTCAACAATACTTCATTTTAGATTTTCTTCTTCAAGTGTCCTTCCTTATCTTCATATTGCCTTACTAGTCGCTCTGATTCTTTCTGCCATTTTCTTCGAGCTTTCCTTTCTTTTAAATACTTGGCCCTTATACAAATCAGCCTTAATGCTTGTGACGGGCAAGTTCGATTTATTTTCCGAAAGTAAAACTTGTGCCTTCTCCAAACTTTCTAAGGCATTTTTAGCTTGAGCATTAAGAACATCAAGTAATGCATCCTTCTCAGTTTTTTCCTTGACTTCCTTCTCCAATCCTACATTAGGTTCATCAGGCTTATAATTTGCCTCCATAGCCGAGAATTGCAAGTTATCAGCTCGTGAACCATAACAAGCTTCGCGGTCTCGACATTTTTTAGCATTTCTAAGTCCTTCTGCTGCTTCAAATGCTGTAAGTAAAGCTCTGTTTCTAAGCTAAGAGACTATTAGAATAAACAAACAATTATCAGTCAAAAGAAAATAACAAAAACAAATAAGAATGTTGATTTGAGAAAAGAAAAACACTCACCCTCAGTTTATGAAGAGCAATTGCGTCCTCCAGCCGTTTATTAGTCAGACGCTTACAATAGCCTTCCTTGGTTGGAGAACGAAAGTTGGCTAAGAAGTCAAAAGCTTGATATGCATTAAGTATCACCCTTCTTTTATCGTCCATTTAGGGACATACACTTGTCCTTTTTCCTTACTACCTTGAGGGACGACAATTTCGGGCTGAGTCATAGGAGCTTCTGAAGGCTTCACCGCTACTTCTTTGCCCTTACCTATAGTAGATTTTATGGGCTTTTGTCTTGGAACTACATCAGCAGCCGACTCCTTTATTTGGATTCCTTTGACACCTAAAGTTATTTGTTTCTTGGGAGCCCTTGTCTCGAAGTCCATAACTTTCGGAGTTGTCAGCCTCAGTTTCATAACCTTTTCGATTTTGCCTTTCTTGCTTCTTACAGGATCAATAAAATCCTTACCAGGTAAGTAATAAAATTCGAAGTACTAGTATGATAACCGTAACTTTGGTTTTTTTTCATATCTCATACACAATGGTATACCCCTGGAACATAGAAGGATTATTTGCACTTTCGGAGTATACCACTCACCTTTAGTTTCCACCACTACTGGAAGACCAGTGATCTCAGGAAGAGATGTTGGGACTCCACTCCCATCATCCTCAGGTTCCTCGCGAGGTTGAGGAGTGGCAGGGGTGATTCTTTGTTCACCTAGTTGGGTCCTTACCATCATCATTGCCAAAATTCCTACTCCAACGAAGTAAAAAACATAATATTTACTGATACTAAAGTAATATACCATAAAATCTATATGCAAAGGAAGTGCATACTTAGTTGAACTATATTGAGAGGCTTATCCCTTAGCCAACCAAAAGCCTCAAGCCCTTGAGAATGCCATTCTTCTCGGATGTCTATTTCACCTCGAACCTTACTAATGTATTATACTCACTGATAAAAGGGCCTTCAAGGGGAAGAGCGTTGTTCAATTTTTTACGAGTGTTCTAGGGGGAGAGATTAAGTTCCTAGCACTAAAAGTCCCGTGGTGGATAAAAAAGAATCCCTCTTTCCACCCATGAATGCTACCAGGGGCCGTGCAAAGGTTAAAAGACGTCTTTTCTGGATATAGAAAAAACCTCTACTTTCCTGCTTCTTAAATTTCTGACCAAGTATATAATGTTTTCTCCATAACTCTAAACTAAGTGTTACTCTACAGGCTCGGCTAATAATAATAAAGTCTATTGTCATCCTAATTACATTCGGGTTAAGTTGGCCCAATTGAATTCTAAAGTATCATAAATATCCTCAAGCAGAGGGTGTAATGGAAACCTAAGCCCAGCCTTTAGCTGCCCTTCAAAACAGGCTAAGTGCCCAGTGGGGGCATATGCACCCTGATCCTCAAGTCCTGCGGGAGACAATTGGTACTCTAGGGGAATATCATATTTTTCCCTTACGCGCTCTAATTCCCCTTGATTGGAAATAACCGATTCCTGGGTGATACATTGAGGTTCTGCCCTATCCGGGCTTCGTCATAAGCAAAATCAGCAAGGTCATAATTGGGGCTGCTACATGAACTCTCGGTTCAACATATCTAAGTCCCACTCCAGGTTAGTTCATCAATGTTAGGAAAATCTAGATGATTATTCCTATAAGCATATCTAATCACAGACGGAGGAAGTTCAGGAGCCCTTCTATTTGCAACAAGCCCAATCCTGACCACCAAATGCTCATATTCACCTCTAACCTTAGTATTAGCCCTAGAACTCATGTTCATCAAAAAACACAACAAAATACTTGAAAGATCAACAAACTTTTATTTGAAGAGTCATTGTCAGTTTGAGATATATGCTTCAATATGCAAAACGTGAAATGATAATAGAAAAAACTAACCACGAGAACTACAAAAGTGACTTTGATTCCCCTAAAGCAAAACTTGAATACCTTATAGAAAACTACCAAAAAAGGAGTATTTTGGATTCGCAAAAGGGTTTTAACTGTAACAGAATTGGAGAAAAGAATAGAACAAACCAAAAGCTCAAGTTTTTTCTGTAACTTCAAAGCTTTTGAGGACAACAATGGAAAGGAAGGAATAGTTGAGAACATAGGAGGAAGAAGAATAGTGAAATAGAATGCAAAATAGTGAACGTGATAACTGACGTCTCGATATATATAAGAGAAACGATGGCTCACATATCCAAATCTAAAGACAGACAGAAGACAAACCCCAGTCGTTTGATTAAAAATAACAGATACTTAATGATTACCAATATTAAATACCTTGCCTCGAGATTAACGTTAAGAATTTGACGAGCCATTTACAATCGGAAACGATAAACCTCGTACAACGAAAATATTGTGAACCGTTTCAAAACCTTTTAGTCTTACTTTCATTTTGAAAAAGGGGGGTGGGGGCGGGGGAATAATGGAGATAAATCCTGGACGTGAACGGTGTAAGCGTAGAAGATCAGAAATTATTTCCGAATGTTGGAAGATTTAGCTTCAAGTTCATTACTCCCGGATAGACGATAGAAATGCATATTTACTTGCAAAACACTTTTCGCTAACGGGTAAGAAAAATACTACTTAATATGAAGTTACATACTCTTTACACATTTCGTTCACTTTTTTATCCTTGTTTTATTTTTTTTTTCAAAAGGCATATGAAATATATAAATTATATCGACTCTTGAAGACTTTTGACGATATACTTACAATGCTTAAATCAGTCAAGAAATATACCCTTGAGATTCTCTTTGCATCATAAAACATGATTTGAGAAACTACATTTATACTTGAGCACATTTGGGGACTCAATTAGTGTAATAAAGTCCCCTCTTGGATTAGCTCTACACGATAACTACCGAGATTATGAGAAACTTACTCCCACAATGATGTCTCCCAATTTCCTTCCTTTAGACTCACATCTATATATAAAGGGGCTTGATTCCAAATTAGAGGTACGTTGCTTTAACCCTGCAAATACACTCTGCCCATTTTTACTCTTATAACTAATACTGACTTAGATATTGGGAGGAAATTCAGGTACAACCCATATATTTTCTTAGTCATTGCAGGTCCTGGGGTGTTACATTGAGTTTCAGAAAACCACAATCGATACTCTTTTGCCTGGCCAATTTCTCAAAGCAGGATAGGAGCTGATTTCTAGCACTTCTGAAATCAATGCCATAAAGGGATTTTTCCTTCTATAGATACAGAAAGAAGAAAATCTTATGCAGTATCCAGTGGGTATTCTAGACGCCCCAGAATATGCTTATTGGCGTAGAAAACAACTGGATCAGGATCGAATGTCAGCCTAAAGCTTAACGGTGGTCGTCTCTATTTGTTTAATTCTAGCATTGTTATTAAGAATTTAACTGATCGATGACTTCCTATTCAAAGAACATTCTATTTCTTCAAGTTAAATGCAGATGATATCTTTCGGTTGTATTCATGGTCATTAGATCGAGCCAATTCATCCATTATTTGGCAATGTTCTGTTGATATATGTAGTCTTAAAGGCCTTTGTGGTATCAATAGTTTCTGTACTCAACAAGATACTGAAGTTGACTGCAAGTGCCTTCCAAGAATTTACTTTGTCATTCAAGGCAATTGGAGATTAGGCTGTGCTAGAAACTTTTCTACAATCAGTTGTTAGGATGAAAATAGAAGTCCCAACTACAACATTATACCATTGGATAACACAGTATGGGAAGATCAACCATATGCGCGATTGAGAATAGAGACAAGAGAAGAATGTGGAAAGGCATTTCTAAATGACTACAATTGCAAAGCAGAATTCTTTAGTGATGGAGACTACAACATGGAAAGCTTTCATTGAGATACGGAAGAAGATCTAATACTGATTCAATATTGGAATCCTTGTGGAGCATTTACCTCCAAGCATTTCTAGGAAAGAAATTCGCATGGACATCCTAATCATCAGCATCACATTGCTTGGAGTTGCTAGCTTATTCATGGCGATTTCTAGGGTACTTATTCAAAAAATTGGATAAGGGACTACAACTGCAGGGCAATAACTAGAAGCAAAAATTTGGAATTGATTGCCGATGTGGCACTGAGGACATTTACTTATGAAGAACTTCAAAGAGGAGCTTGGTAGGGGAGGATTTGGGACGGCATACAAGGGTACTGATGTAGTTGAACCAACTCCAAAGTTAGAGCTCCACAAATCGTATCCAAGCGGACCTGTACAAATTACATAGGGCGGCAATGTGAGGTTTCACAAAACCACTTCGGTGATGAAGTTAGCAAACCAGACTAGAATCTCTATAGCTTAAAGTGAATTAATGCTTAGTGTAAGAAAGTGTACATACCTGTTTGGTGGCATCATTTATTATTTTTATAGACATCCACTAAGGGCAGTACTTAGTGGACTTCCAATGTGGGACATGTACCCATAAAATTTAGAGCACATTCAACCCTTCATAAGATGACCATTTGGCTTTTTGGCAAAATTGAGTCTTAAGAGGGCTTAACGAGGTGCTTAGCAATGACTAAACACCTCCCCTTTTAGTTCTCAACCTACTTAGGCTCTTGTTAGGCATAATTAAGATGTCAAAGTACACCATATGCCCTTCTAAAAAAGAAAGAATGAAAAAGCTTGGGCTACTGCCCCTGCCCTTTTGAAGAGGAGGACTAAGCCCGAATTGAGGCTCCGACTATTACTTAGGGAAGGATGGAGCCCCAATTGAGGTCCGACTATTAAGAGGCTTCTTCTGTTGAGTGGATGATGACAATTACTTAGGGAGGTGACCTGAATTGAGAGGTGACTCCTCGATTTTTGAGCATGAATAATGATGACAGTGATGTCATTAGGCATTAAATGCAACTAATGATGGCACATGAAAAGACTCGATCTGACATGTATCGGGTTTGACTCGTATAAAGCATGTTGGGTGGAGATATGCCCACGTCAGCAAAGTACACTGCGAATTAAGATATGTATTTTATTATTTATTTTGTTTTGAATGCTATAAAAGGGGCAAGAGGTTTAAGGTTTGAACTCTTCTTTCTCACAGAAGCTTCTCTGTGAAGTGAGTCGAAGAGCCTGTGAGATTTCTCCCATCGATTGGTTGGTTTCGTTCAATTTGCACCATTAAAATTTTCCTTTTGTAGCTAAGAACTCAAAAGATTGTGTTTTTGGCTAGGCAAACTGACTAAAGGTTGGATTTTTTTTGGGTGTTGCGGTGTTCGTGTTGTCCTGGTAAAGTTGCTTCTTCAAGTTCTTGGTTTTAATTTGAAATTGATAAATGGCATCTCAAAAACAAGGTATTGAATCCTTCCTCTTGTTACATTATTTTTGATTTCTGTAGATTCGGCATGGTTTAGGTTGGGTCTGGAAAGATGTTCCAACAGTGAAATGTTTGGAAAGGATAAACGCAGAAGTTCTTCAATCAGCAGTTCCACAAGTGAGGCTACGGGTTCCGAATCCAAGTCAGTTTAAAGGTCACTTTCAATGATAGAATCTGATCCCAAGAGACACATGATGGATCCAAACAGGATATATTACCTGGCACCGGGTGAAGGAGAGTAACCACCCAGATGCCATAGCTCACAATGATCAATATCTACTATGGGGGTGGAATACGACTTACCCATTGTGCACGATCACAAATCTCGTACTAGGGCGAGATATTTGGCTCTAGTTTTCCCAGTGCCCAGAATCGGCTGACAGCAAGGTGTTAGCTTATGAAAAACAGCCTAAGGGAAGGAACCTTATCGAACATTATCTTCGTCTGTTGGGGACTTAGACAACGTGCGTAGGTAGTATGACATTCCTGAGGAGTTAGGGCTAATTCACCTCGAAGCAAATGAGAAGCCGGATATGCCGCTTCAAGGGTGTTTAACATATTATGTTGGTCACCTGAAGGCTAGGCTTCGGTTTCCAATGCATCCGTTAATCGAAGAAATTATCAAGTATTTTCAGGTGCATCTGGGGCAACTAGTGTCGAATATGATTTGACAAACAATGTTTTTATCATTCTATGTGAAGTATGTGGGTTCCGAGTAGGGCTGGATTTATGGCATAGATTTCTTTTCCTTTCTCAAAAAGTCGGAACGACTAAAGGCCGAGACTTCTTTTATATAACAACGCAAAGCGAGACAAAGACCTTTAGTAATGCATCTACAAGTGTTCATGGATGGAAACGTGGATACTTTTACATATCGCATGAAAGCTTCATCCAAATGGGTTTATGCATGCCGTGGATCCAACAAAAAAATGTTAATAATGAGGCGATCTTCGTCAAGGAAGACATTACTAGCAAGGCGATTAAGTTAATGAGGTTTGAGCTAGTTGTGCCCCGTAGTGAAAATTGGTCTTAGAGGATCCTCGAGAGTGCTAGACTTGTCTACGACCATGAGTTTAGGTTTAGGCATCTGAGTATGTTTAATGCCTTGTGCAAATTTAATTTTAGTTTATTGTCGAGGTTGCACTAATGTGCAATTGCTTGTGTGTAGGAACCGACGTACTAGCACTTCTCAATGCCACAAAAATCGGCCGCAATCAAAAAGAGTTTGGTAGGCTTTATTTGATGAAGTTTTGTTCGAAGCCTCTAAAAAATACTTCTTAGTAGTTTGAAATGGGCATGCACGGTGCCTTTTATGTTGCAGGTAAAAACAAAGAAACAGCCAAAGTTGTGCCAAAGAAAAAAAAGAAATGATGGGGCTTTGGCTTCTCAATAGTAGTCGGCAAACCCCAAAATTTTTGTTGGCTCGTCAACTAAGATGGTATCTTCGGCCAGTGGCGTGCTGAAGCTGACCCTAGTACCACTTGCACAGGGTTGGGCGAGAGTGGAGTCGGCTCCGGGTAAAAGTACAGTTGAGGACGGGTGGGGAAAGGATGTTGGCTAAAGTTCAACCAAAAAGCCGAAAGTTGTTTTGATGGATGATTCGGCCGTGGAGATCGAGTGAGTACTCTAGATGCAACCCTCGACTTCCTTCATCACAGTTTGACTCCTTGGGAAGTAGAATATTATGCTTTGGCCAGTACAGAGTAGTTGGAGACAAATCTAGCATTAAGGATTGTGCAAGTATATCCAATCTCAAATTTAAAACGATGCAAATTTAAAGTATTAGATTAACCATGGATTGTCCCTATAAGTATTGGGTACTGCACAAGGTCTGCTAGCTCGACATGTAGAGGAGTTGCAAAAGTGTAAGGCCGAAGCTGTTGGACCTTAGGCCAAGATGGTCGAATGCGAGCAAAAGGTTGTGGAGGCCGAAAGTGCGTTAGATGAGGCCAAGAAGGTGATTAAAAAGCTGGAAGTGAGGTGGCTGCAGAGAGAAAAGAAGCTTCGGAGGAAAAGGCTGCTCAGGAACAGTGGATGAAGTCTTTCGAGAAGCTAAAGGATAGCTATGAAATGAGAGATGGGAGGTTCAACGAATAGGTTGAAAGGATCGTGCTAAAAGATTTCTTCAAATCTGAACACTTTAGGAATTTGTGGCTCCAGCTAGCTAACAGCTTCGTACGAAATGCCTATCATCAGGCCAAAGAATAGGTGAATGGAGAACTTCCCGACTTTGAATTCAAAGCTCCGATCTCTAGGTATCTGCAAGAGTCTCTGGTATTTGAACTGATGCCTTTGGATCAGGGCTTCAACTTGGATGTTGGCAACTAGCCATATCCCTCCCCGGAGCCAGAGTCATCCGATGGAAAGGAGATCGACGTTGAGGGCAGAGCCAAAGTGGATTCCAGCCAAGTTGCTGAGGCCTCCCCACCAGAGAAAACAACCAAAGATAGGGAGGGGGTAGTGGTGGTACACCAACTACTTGAATGAGCATCTTTTTAGTCAGTTGCTGGGTTATTTTTTGTTTATATTTTTTTTGCCGAAGTTCATCTTTCTGCAACCACAAATCTTGGCTTGCTGAAGTGGAACTTTGGATTGTATTGAAACATATAATGATGTGGAACGAAATGTTCGGTTTCTTTAATTGTGTTCATGGAATTTGAAACTAGTAGACCAGTAACTTGATAGAGTTGTATAAGAAACATATACATGGAACCTGTTACGAAACATATACAAGGAATCTATCTATTACATAATAATATCTTATGGGTAATATTTCCTTAAGTTTAAGGCATTCCAAGTTCGGCGTTTGCAAGCCTGTAACTGTCATTGCCATTGTCCTTGACTATTTGATAATGGCCTTCCCATGTTGGGTCTTGGCGGTTAACCTCGTTTTTCCTCAAGACTAGTTCACTCGCTTGAAGCTGCAATAGTCGGACCTTCTTGTTGTATTATTCGGCTATTTGTCGCTTATAATGCAATTCTTTATGAGCAGTCCTTTATCGTGTAGCTTCAAGCAATTGAAGGTTCTCAACAAGCTTCTAATCATTTCATTCCTCACTAAAAAGGTCTAATCGGCTAGAGTTGCTTCCAATTTCAACTGGTATTAAGGCATCGGTGCCAAAACACAAGTGGAAAGGAGACTCCTTAGTCTTGGAATGTGGTATTGTTCGGCATGACCATAACACACTTGGTAGCTCGTCAAACCACTTTATTTCGGCCGAATCTAAACGCCTTTTAAGCCCTTGGAAGATAGTCCTATTAGTGACTTCTGTCAAACCATTGGTTTGAGGATATCCCACCGAAGTAAATCGGTGTTCAATTACCCAATTCAATTTGATTAAAGGTGGAAAATAGTGTTATGATGGTTTTGCCCTTTTAGCAAGTTGACCTCGTACATTACGACTAACTTAGTTAGAGTCAGAAACTACAGTAGTTCGTGGCGGAATGGTAAAAATAAATACATAAAAATAGTACAATGACATAAAAAGATAAAATAAAAAATAAATTGTATTATTGCAGAATTGT
>JAKNRG010108951.1:2788-13715 GCA_024706555.1 Mandevilla sanderi x Mandevilla atroviolacea | reverse complement strand
ATTGAAGACTCAGAATCGATCCTTGAAGTTGTATTCGTTGATCTCCTTCGTCACACAACACTAAGAAAAAAAGAAAGAGGTATTTTTTGATGGCCACAGTTGATTTGGGTCTCTCTTTTTTGCTTTTTTCCAAAGCTAAAATATGTTTTGATGTTTGTCTTATACACATTGATTGTTTGGATACTTGAAAGTTGATTAAAATATGTAGTATAACGGTTTCTTGAACAAAAATGAGATCTTCAACAATTTTCTGTTCCACTGCGCAAGTTCCATTCCAATCGATATACTAGGATTCAGATCCATGCAAACCGGCATCATGGTTGGCATTCACATGATACCGTTCAATGGAAATCGGCATTCTGGGATGTCTATCAATGGGAACTGGTATCTCAGGATGCTAGTCACGGCACAGGGGAAACCAACATATATATATAATGCATCTTTCGAATTATTATATTTACTTCATTGGATTTTGTATTTCTTTCTTATGAGATGATTTTTTTTTTCCTTTTTGTAGCAATGGCTATAATGAGAGTTGTTGTATACATGGGATCCCTAATGAGAAGTAAACATGGCTTCATGTACCATCCAAAAACATTTTTGATGATTTTAGGAAAACTGTTGTTGCATGCATGGATATTGACTTAACATATTCGACATTCTTCTCAAAGTTGCATCCCCATTCCCTAATGTAAACAGTGAACTTATTGAGGTCGTCAATACACTTGGCTATTAGTTTATGAAGTATGAGAATAATTCTAAAACTGTGGTGGTTAACAAAATTGAGAGATGTGGTGTTTCAGGTATTGGTAGAGATGATTATGTTAGTATTAGTGTCTGTGGTAGTTATCATATTAGTGTAGATGTAGGTGTTTGTGGTGATTGTCATATTGTGTAGATGTAGATATTGGTAGTGACTGTGATATTGGTGCAGATGTAGGTGTTGGCAATGATGGTGATGTTGGTGCAGACGATCCACACATCTACATAACCCTGAAGTGGGGATATCTACACACCATGTTAGTTATGATGAAGACAACTTCATGACGCATCCCTCTCCTACTTGTAGTAATGAGGTTAGACAGTTAGTCTCATTTCAACAGTTTATACCAGATCCTTACAGTTAGTTTTCAAACATGAATTGGGATGAAGATGATCAAGACAAGAAACTGATTTGTCAAGATGAAATGGTTCCACCCGCAAGTTCGATAGCAATGCATGCAATCTTCATCAGTTATGATTTGGTAACCGCAATGGGTCAGTATTAGTTGGAAAACAAGTTCAGCCACATTGTGACACGTTCTGACAGGGGGAGATTCGAGGCACAATGCAGAAATGCATGAGACTACACTTTCATGATATGTGAAAAATATAGAGCTGCTTGTCAAATATGGGTGATTCACATTTCACAAGTTTTTCCTAAGATACTTGCTTGCAAACAATACAACTTTCACAGAACAAGGGTGTAAGCGCTGCAACAATTGGTCTTTATATTATGGTAAAGTGATCAGTGTGAATCATGCACTGAGTAATATGATTTAGTGCATGCGAGAGACATATGGTGTGAATTTGGATTGTACTAAAGCTTGGTGAGTGTTGCAACATGCAAAAGATAGAACTTATGAGACCCTAGAGGACTTACACAGATAGCTTCCCTCTTACTTGTACATGTTAGAATATGTGATACCTAGTACCGTGATGAGTATACACATGGAGGATAGCCACTTTCTGCGGTCGTTCCATGCACTTGGTCTTTCCATCGAGGGTTTCAAGTACATGAGATAGGTCGTTGTCATTGATGCCACACACTTGAAAGAGGTATATGAAGGCAAGATCTACGTAACAGTTTGTGCAAATAGAAACGAGTAAATATTTTCACTTGCATTTAGATTTGGTGAGAAAAATGGCAATGATGTTTGAGAGTAGTTTCTTCACAGACTTTAATGTTCACTTGGTGTTCTGAATGATTTAGTCATTGTATTGAATCGTCACAAAGGCATACGTCAACACAATGTGAGTTGTGTATCCCAATGTCCCACATGCATTTTGTTACCGACATCTGAAGGAAAATATAAAGAAATATTATAGAGAACCTCTGTTCTGGTAATATTCAGGAATGTCGTGTACACCAATTATAAGGAGAAATTCGATAAGTATCTAAGTGATGTACAGATTCATTCCAGAGTTCAGCATTGGTTGAACACATAAGTAGGGCCCCAGAGTTGGTCCCGTGCATATTGTCCCAAAGTCACTACAATCATATGACAAACAACTTCATAAAGTCATTCAATGAAGCGATTAAAAAGGCACAAAAATTTTCCATTACATTTGCATATCAGTTTATCAGGAATATGTGTCAAAAATGGTTTAGCCCACGTCGAGAACTAGCAGCTGTAATGACTAATAACATCACTCAACATGCAGAAACAAAATTTGACGGAGAAGTTATAAAGTTGATCTAGCAAGGTTGCACACGGTTGCCATCCGAGAGAGGGAAGAGTATGTTGTGTGTCGTCCGCAAGAAGGCAATGTCATCATTCGTAAATCTTGTAGATGTAGCAAATGGGGTTTAAATGGCTTTCCATGCATTCATGTGATTGCAGTCATTAGGCATCTTTTATCTTTTTCCTACGATCCAAATATTTTTACTTTATTATTTATATGAGTTTTTACATATTAACTTTATTTTGATAAGTTTTATAGGCAACTCGGTGTACATTATTACACTTTATGTCGGGATGGTTTCTTTGACATAGAGGTCATAAGAAGAGCATATGCACCATTCTTACAACTTGTTCCCTTATGTTCAACTTGGAATACACATGGTGTCGTGGATGATGTGGTTTGCAAAGTTCCTATTGACAAAGAGCATAAGATGCACGTTACCAATCGTATACTGAGCAACATCACTAGAAGAAAACTTGTAAAAAATCTGTGGAAGAAGAGGACATAATCGTAAAACGTGTCCCAATGGTGCCTTGATTGCTAGACAACCTGAAGTCAATATACATGTGTCAAATGATAATCCACATATGCCAACATCTTATCCAATCTCCACTCAACAGTCTCAAGTCTCAAGTCCAAAAGAATCCACACCCACCGTATCCACTAAAAGACACTCGTAGAAGTCTCCAATGTCCAAAAGAACAAGCCTCAATAACAATGAGGTTGGAAATTTCATTAATGTCAACGTGGATGCCATTAGAATTGAGACTTTTGTACGATAATGTGAATGCCTTCGATGGTGATGTGAATGTTGATCTAGTCGAGGATCCATATTTGTTTAATTATAAGTCTATGTATTGTATTAAAATTTGAAACATTGGTATTGCGTATTGATATTTCAGACAATTTGTATTATTGTATTGACATTTGAGACATTACATGTACACAGGCTACATATTTTATGTATTGTATTAACCTTACATTGTTAATAACTATTATGAGGGTATGTATAGATATTATTTGAGACAACACGTGTCACATGAACAACACTTGTAATAATTTGAAAAATGTATTGTAAGTAGGAACAACGCTTGTTACAATTTGGAAAATGTATAGTCTACAACACTTGTTATCACCGATAGACAAACAAACATAATTTAAAGGTTGATTTAGAAAATTTCTTCGAGGGTTTTTTTAATTTACTAGTTACATATAGACAGTTGGCAACACAATTAACTAGAGGAGGAAAAAGAGAAACAGAGTAGTAGAGAAGGGAAGAAGTGGAGAGAAGGCAGCAGTTGTGACTTTATTTATGGATGCTGTGCAGGAGAAGACTAATTGTTATAATATGAAAAATTATTTTATCTGATATTGATTTTGGGTTCATTATGCTCGTCTAATGTCGGTTTGGATTTGGAGTACCAGTAACTAGAATGCCATTTGATCATGTACAGTGCCAATTTGGCCCCAAATACCAGTCTTCCTCTATTTTCCATGCTTATCTAAATAAAAATCATTTTGATCTAGAATCCTACGTACAAGTCACGTAATAAGTAATTCAATAAATATTGTAAAATCATGAGTTAAAAAAAAAAACTAAACAAACCATATCAGGAAATGTTTTGACAATACCAACACAGTCTTTGTACACAAAAGAGAAATGCAAAAAGTAATGAGCAAGCTAATGTATGAACGAAGAGCAAAGGTATATATAAGAAAATATTCATAACATGTTTGATGAAAGATGATTGTTTCTCACGTGAACTTCAACTTCTTTTTCACTTTTCAAAATGATACACTCTATTCCTTTGTCTTTTTCATTTTCAATATCATTTTCCTTGCTTTCTTCAATGAGATTATGTGAATAAGTATGTTTTCCCATTAAGAAAGTAGAAAAAGTGGTAAAAAATGATGCAAAAAAAAAACAATGATTAAGCAGCATGTCATTCAAAGGATCAAACCGGCATTACAGAAAGGAAAAGAAGCATCCCAAAATGCCGTTTAAAAACAAAGTTACTGCCAGGCATTCAAGTGGACCCGACATCCCAGAAAGCTGGAATGCCGGTGACCAAGCAAGTCGCTACGCCACCAAAACGTACGTGTCAGTGTAAGGGTTACCAGTCCTTTTAATATCAATTCCACCACGCTTGCTGCAGCGGAGGATCGAACACTGGGCGCTCCATTTTCATCTGGAACGATTCTTCCCAGGGGCTCTGATACCACTATGCCACCAAAACGTACGTGTCAGTGTAAGGGTTACCAGTCCTTTTAATATCAATTCATAAAAGCAGCCCTCCATGATGCCATTGGCATTGTGCTAGGGTTTAGGCTTTAATACTATTAATTTTATTTTCTTTATTCTTTAATATAACTACTTCACTTAATTAGTTTATTAATTGCAATATATTTATTCTTCACTTATTATTTTAACTTAATTAGTTCATATTATCATTGTAATTAGTAATTAATAAATATGAAAGTCTATAAGTCTGTAATTAATAACTAATTAACTTCCTTTGTTTATTAATTGTGACCTATTTATTTTTTACTTATTATTTTAACTTAATTTAATTGTATTATTATTGTAATTAGTAATTAATAAACATCAAAGTCTTTAAATCTGTAATTAACAACTAATTAACTTAATTAGTTTTAATTGTAATATATTTGCTCATCACTTATTATTTTAACTTAATTGGTTCGTATTGTACTTGTAAATTGTAATTGTTGTAACATTGAATTTCCTAACTCTGTAATTAATAACTTATTAACTTAATTAGTTTATTAATTGTAATATATTTATTCTTACTTATTATTTTAACTTAATTGGTTCGTATTGTAATTGTAAATTGTAATTAGTGTAACATTGAATTACCCAATAATAATATTTACAATTAATATTTATAATATGTATTTACAAAAATATTCTAAAATAGTCTAAGGAAGGCAGACAATCCTACGCTCTACAAAAATGATAGATGTCATCTCATGCCTAGAATATCAGGGCGTGTCCAATAACTTATCACTGGGTCAGCAGCTATGTAATGAAATTAGCTACATGCTCCACAACTAGTCCTGCGTATTTTTAAAACTAGCCTTGCAATTGAGCTTAGCTTGGCCTATATTTTTTCTTGAACCTCAAGCTCAAAATATACATAGCTCAAGCTTGACAACTTGATGAGTTAATTTTTTTGAGCGTGAGCTCAAACTCAAACTTGAACTCAATGTAGGTTTGAATTTAGATCAAAATCTTATTTTTTCCGAGAAAAAAATCCATTAAAATCAAGAAAAATAGAAATTCTACAAGAAAACAAGCACAGAACAGATATACGTAACATTGAAATACTAATTTTTTATGTTCTAGCAAATAAAAAAATAAAGGTCTCTCTTCCGATGAATAAACATATGAAATTACAGTGAAGGAAACCAAAAATTCAATAATTAGTATATACAATTTGTTGGACTTACATTGTGCAACGAGCAGCAACACAAAACCCACAACATTACCTCGGCAATCTTCGACCCTTTCAACCAAGTTTAGTGAGTGTTGGCTTTGGACCACTGGTGCAGCTAGAGATCGTGTTGGTGTAGCGAGATTGCGAGAGGCGGCAACCAAGTGGATGCGGTGCTGGTGCAACGAGAGGCGACGTCTAGGCGAGAGCGGTGGGCCCATGGCTAGGTGAGTGTGGTGCCTCCGTAGTTCACGGTCTAGGGTTTCTGCTATGATAGAGGTTCAGACTTACGTAGTTGATTATATCGCACAAAAGTTTTGAGCCTTCTTTAATAAATATAATTATATCTAATCAATCTTTTTCAAAGAACATTTTAAACTTAATTATTTTCTAATTAGTCTAATTTTATCATTTCAAGCAATTTTTTACCCTCTCTACCTCTTATCTATAAGTAATTAGAGGCAATTAATTTTGTTCTTAACTATAAGTTATTTTTGAAATTTTTTGGGTATTTATATTTTTCTTCTAATAGCACCCTTAGTCACTCTCTCCTGCTAGTGTCAATATTTCTTTCATTTTTTGAGTCATGGATGTCATCCTTCTTTCATCTCAATATTTATAATAAAACAAAACACAAATCAAATCATAAGAAAAAGAATATATATATTTATAATGCATACTAATTATATATAAAGAAATTGAGGCTTTGCCTTCTTGCTTCCCACTAATAAAGCAAAAGAATGGTGAGCATAAAAAATCTTTCAAAGAATGAGATTGCAATTTCCAATATTGTGTTGAATTTATGCATTTGGAAGTCCCAGTGATTGAATAAATTTGATCTGACATTAACTGGAAATAATTGAATTGCACTCAACACTGTGTTGATTGGAAAGGGTACTGTACTTTGTGGCTACTGTGCTAAGGAATGAGACTCAACAACATCTCAAAAGAATGTACATCAATATAGAAGAAAATATCTTCTCAAAAGAGTTTATTTTTTATTCCACATAGACAATAAAAAATTAATTTAATTATTTTTTATTAGATGAAATAACAAATGAAGTTTTTCTAAAGAAAGGAAAACATTTGTGTATGTGTCAACAAAGTCACTTTTACAACAATGTGTACTACATTGAAGTTGAATGGAATAGAATAAAAACAAAGAGCTCAGTAAGGATATTATGCCAACTTCAAGGGCACATCCTTATGACAAACACATTTCCTGGAGGCCCTGCAATGTGGATAATTTAATATGTCATTTTACTCATATATTTTTATTTTGATAAGTTAAGTAATTATTATTTGATGAATATTAGAAAATGGAGTGTTTTTTTTTTTGAAAAGAAGAAAATGGAGTAGAAAATGTTGGATTATTAAACCAAGTCCTATTACACTTAGGAAGTTGTCCTATTTTAATTAGGAAGTTGTTAGTTTTAATATTTCCTAATTGTATTAGTATTAGATTTTGTTAAGTAGTTTTATATTATTATTTAGAGTTATTTTCCTAATAGGATTCATTGTTGGGTTTTGTGAGGCCTATAAATATAGGTGCTCTCTAGAGTTATTTGTGTGTTTTCTAGAGTCTTAAACATATATTTGGTCCCATAAGGTTATGAGTAGCTTTTGCCTCTTTTCTTTATAAAAGACACCTACAAGATTTATTGTCTTTCGTTAAATATATTTTGGGATTGTTTTTCCCTTTAATATTTTTTCAAATTGGTATCAGAGCGTGGTTCCCCAACAAATTGGTATCAGAGCTTGGCTCTATGGAGGGTCAGCAACCTTGTTCAGTTTGTCTTTGATGGCAAAATTGAATTTGAATTATGGAGGTTTTGCATGCAAACCTTCTTTGAATCAATTGGTATTTGGCCAATTGTTGAAAAGGGCTTTGACCCTGACGAAGAGGCAAAGCAACTGGAGAAAAATCAAAGATTGGATAGCATTGCAAGAAATCACATTATTACCAAGGTGGCACCAGAGGTGGATAAAATTTTTTTACAATCAAGGACAGCAAAAGAGATGTGGACCATCCTAATAAATTCCAATCGAGGAAACAACGATGTTAAGAAGGTCAAGCTGCGGGAATTGAAAAGGCAGTTTGAGTTGACTCTCATGAAACCCACAGAGTCAATTAAAGAATATATTGGGCAAATACAGAATCTTGCAATTGGCATAAGATCCAATGGTGGAAACTTTCCTGAAACAGAGGTTGTTGAAAAAATTTTGAGATCCATCAATAACAAGTTCCACACCAAGAAGATGGTTCTTGAAGCTACGAAGGATCTTGATGCTTATACAGTTGATCAATTGGAAGGAGAACTACTCTCATACGAGATGTCCCTAAATCTGCAAACTTCTAGTACTTCAGAAGAGGCGTTGGTAGCCCAATCAAATTCAAAAAAGGAGAAAGAAGAATCTTCAAAGAATGCTGGATCAAATCAGCGTGGTGGTTTCAGAGGAAAAGATCGTGGAAGAGGTGACTATAGAGGTGGTTTCAGAGGTAGAGGTCAAGGTTGTGGCAGAGGTAATTCTAATTCCTATCAGACCACTTCATATAAGAATGATGGGAATAAGGTGAATGTTCAATGTCATTATTGCAAAAGATTTGGACATTATCAGAATAAGTGTCACCTTAGGCAAAAACACTTATCTGAAATTGATGAGGTCAAGCCTCAATTACATGCTAAAGTTGCTGAAACCAATAATGAAGAATCTGAGGCCTTATTGTTTGCTTCTTCTGATGGTAATGAAAACAAAAAGAATGGATGGATTCTGGATTCTAGATGCAGTAACCACATGTGTGGGGATAAAAGTTTGTTTACAAAGTTGGATACATCAGTTCAAAGTTCTGTCAGACTTGGGAATAACGAAGAGATGCCTGTTCTTGGAATTGGAAAAATTGCAATTGCTTTAAAAGATGGGTCTTCAAGTTTTATCTCTGATGTCTATTATGAGCCAAGAATTCATAGTAATTTGTTGAGTGTTGGGCAATTATCTGCAAAAGGATACAATATTAATTTCAGTGGTGGTGTTTGCATGATTAGCGACTCACAAAAAGAGCTTATTGCTAAAGTAAACATGAAGTACAATCGTTTGTTTCCACTATCTATTAATTATGGAAGCTCATCTTGCTTCAACTCCGAGACTTTTGATGATCATTGGTTGTGGCATATGAGATTTGGACACTTAAATTTTTCTAGCTTGAATTTACTTGCTAAGAAAAAGTTGGTCTATGGTTTGCCTTCCCTTGATTTTTGTGACAAAAATTGTGAGTCTTGCATCATTGGGAAGAAACATCGAGAACCTTTTGAAAAAGGTAAAGCTTGGAGAGCAAAGACACCATTGGAATTGATTCATTCAGATTTATGTTCGGTAGAAGTTCCTTCTTTTGGAGGTAAAAAGTATTTTATTACTTTTATTAATGATTTCAGCAGGAAGACTTGGGTGTACTTTCTGAAGAATAAATCTGAAGCTTGTGATATGTTTAAAGTTTCAAAGTTTACGTGGAGAAACAAAGTGGTTATTCCATTAAAACTTTGAGAACTGATAGAGGCACTGAGTATTTGACCTGTGATGATTTTCTGAGAAAGCATGGAATTAGACATCAGTTAACAGCTAGATACACTCCCAAACAAAATGGAGTAGCAGAACGAAGGAATTGAACGATGATGGATATGGTAAGATCTATGCTGCATTCCAAGAAATTGACAAATGAGTTTTGGGCAGAAGCTGTGGCATATGCTATTTATGTTTTGAATAGGTGTCCTACAATGAGTAATGAAGGCAAAACACCTCAAGAACTCTGGGTTGGTCGGAAGCTGAATATTGGTCATCTTAAAGTCTTTGGATGTGTTGCATATTCTCATGCTCAAGATGCTTTGAGAAAGAAATTGGAAGATAAAGCAGAAAATGTATCTTTCTAGGGTATAGTCATGAGACGAAAGGGTACAAATTGTACAATCCAGATAAAGGAAATGTCATTATCAATAGAGATGTGACTTCTGATGAGCAAGCAACATGGGATTGGTCGAGTAAGAAATCCTTAGAAAAATCTGTATCTTATGTTCCATTAAAATCTTCAACTTTGGTGGATAATGAAGCAACTAGCCAAGATGGAGAACAGATTGATCAACCAGTTAATGCGAATCTGTTCCTACACAAACATTAGATCATCCTCAACGAGATCATCGTCTTCCAACTCGTTTGCAGGATTATGTTATCAGTTCATATAACAGTTTATCAGATGAAGACATGGTAAATTTTACTCTATTTGCAGATTGTATTCAACATCCTATGAGGAGGCTGTTACAGATGATTATTGGATCAAAGCCATGGAAGAATAAATCCACGCCATTGAGAAGAATAAGACTTGGGATTTGACTTCTCTTCTAGTTGGCAAACAACTCATTGGTTTTAAATGGGTATATAAGACCAAAAATAAGTCTTTTGGAGAAATGGATCGATATAAGCCAAAGTTAAGGGTGAAAGGACACAAAAGAAATGTTTGAGTTGAATCTCACTTAATTAATGAGTTGGTTCGTGAGGAAAAGATGGTTATAGATCTCTGTCCCCTTGAAATAAAAGTTCCAGACATCTTCATCAAACCGTTTAAGATTGAATTGAAGTTGAAGAACATGCTTGGCATGATCAAGTTTGAAGAACTTGGTTTAAGGGAGGCTATGTTGGATTATTAAACCAAGTTCTAATCTACTTAGGAAGTTGTTCTATTTTAATTAGGAAGTTGTTAGTTTTGATATTTCTTAGTTGTACTAGTATCAGTTTTTGTTAGTAGTTTCCTATTATTATTTGGAGTTATTTTCTTAATAGGATTCATTATTGAGTTTTGTAATGCCTATAAGTATAAGTATTCTCTAGAGTTATTGGTGTGTCTTCAAATGTCTTCTTGTGTCTCCTAGAGTCTCAAATATATCTTTGGTCCCATAAGTTTATGGAATATATTTTGGAATTGTTTCTCCCTTTAAATATTTCTTCAGGTACCCTTATACATTTCAAGTTTTCACAATTTAAAC
>JAKNRG010108950.1:9374-20803 GCA_024706555.1 Mandevilla sanderi x Mandevilla atroviolacea | reverse complement strand
CACTTGGCACTATTGAAATGATCGCCCTACATGAAAGTTCCGTTGGGGAACGAATTTACCTCCTCTTTCGCCAACATTGGAAGAAATAAAGGGATTTTCACCCTCCCTATTTGAGCCTTCAATGACTTTATCCTTACCTTTACCGCTGTAAGAATTAACAACCTTGCTTTTCTTGCAAGGTTCATCTTCACCTTCCTTAATTTTTATTCCCTTTCCTGAATTTATGTCAATTGTATCTTTGTTAATAAATAAAGTAAATTGTGTCGATCAATAATAAAATAACCAACAAAAGTAGATATGCAGAGAATAAAGCTTGGAGTGTGTTGTTACCTTTGTCTTAAATGTGTAATTATCGGTCACTTAATGCAAAATGGTAGTACTTGTACAATCTGCCTCATAGAAATTCAACAACAAAGTTTTTCAAGTTTGCATTTTTCTTTATGAAAGGACAGCATCTATAAAGCAGTGAAGTTTTCATCTTTTTCTTTTTTTGGTCATTAAACAAGCAATTCCTTGCGTCCGAGGCTGGTTTATGGAATATCTATAATAGTAATTCTCTTTTCTTTTAGGGAAAAGGGAGGATCAGAGTGCAAAGAGAATTATTTTTGTAGTTCAGTCAAACCTGCGTATGTGGATTGATGTATACTAAATATAATTCATTTGGGCCTTTTATGATCAAGTGGGCCGCGCAGCCCAGCTCAGAGTAACTCTCGGCCTATTAAGACTGACACTCGGCTCATGTGGCCCAACATCTTCCCTTTACCTCCCTCGCTCCTATAAATAGACCTCCACTTCTCAGAATAAAGGTACGTTGCTTTAACCCCGTGCAATATTTCTCTCTCTAGACCTTGTGTGCTATGCTAACTTTAGCATTAGAGGGAGACCTGGGTACAACCCATGTTCTCTTTGTAGTCTTTGCAAGTTCGAACATCACTTGGGAGTTACAGCAGCATTAGTTTGGCGCCCACTGTGTTCAGCCTGAAAACATAAACTATACCTTTCCTCATCTTTCCCACTGACATTCCCATGGCCGTTCGCACTAGACATGCTGCCGCCCGTGCTTTGATTGAGGACACCCCTCGTGCCCCTTCTCCGCGTTCCATAGACGCTACCTATCATCGTGAAAGACATCCACCCTAAAAAATCCCTTTTCCACCAGCACTTGAACTTCACAAGCCTCCTCTGCCTGAGGCCAAATCCAAAGATAAACCCTTTTTATCCACTTCCCGAGCCAGTGCTATGCCTCAAGGCTCAGCCAACGTCGACTGCTCGACCTTTGACAAATACATAAAGCGCGATCGACCCGCCAATTCTGAAGGCTCGATTAGATCTGAACCTGCTCACTCGGACAAAGAGGTTCACCAGCTCATGGCAACTCACCTGGATGAGTTCAAACAATTTATCAAGCTCAAACAAGCTCAAATTGCTTCCCCGAAGCAGCTCGATGCGGCGGACGAGATGAAGGTTCTTCCAATGTTCTCCCTAATCTCTCCAACAAAACCGCCAACCCACCAAGCTCGTCTCAAGTGGCCGATCCTGAACTTATGGGCAAAGTGGAAAAGTTGTAGGAGCAAATGAAGTTAGTTTTGCCCAAATTGTAGCTACCTAAACAGCAATGGTACCTCTTGGAATCCAACCCGCTCAAAGAACAGTACCAGCTGGCACCATTGGCCACAAGTTTTAAAATGCCTATCGTAAACAAATACAAGGGTTCCACAGACCCCGAAGACCACCTTAAGCATTATACCACATCGATGGTCATGCACGCTGCTGGTGATATGTTGTTGTGCAGATGCTTTGCAAGCACACTATCTGGACAGGCACTTGATTGGTTCGCCTCCATTCCAGTTAATTCCATCTCTTCATTCTCCCAACTCGGTCATTTATTTCTTCAACACTTCGTGGGACGTCGCCTACTGAAGATAACACACTTACTCAACATTCGCCAGTTTAAGGATGAGTCCCTGGCAGCATTTCTAAAACAGTTCAATGACGAAGCCTTACAAGTACAAGACAGTGATGAACAAATGTATGTGGAAGCTTTTTGTAATGGATTAAGACCGGAATATATTCCAACAAACTCGGCATTTTCCAGCCCAAGTCCACTGCTGAATTTCTAAGCAAGGTTTGTAAATGGATTGAAGGTGAAGAGTTGGAGAAATCTAAAAAAGCCCTCCGATAGTTAGAAAGGGAGGAGATCATGAAGGCCAAACATAAAGGGCCAACCAAGAAACCTCGGAGAGAAGAAGATAATAAAAAATTCCCAACAGCATCGGGATCACGCCCTTCGTCCCCCGATATTTTCCAACTGGAGCATATCAACATCCCACTTAACCCTCAAATAACTCTCAAACCACCAATCCCCCTCAACCATTACCCTCTTAAAACACCCAAACACAACCACCAAGACAATTTCCTAACAGACGCTCTGAGCCTAACAATCGAAACTTCCACAATACTAACCAGAGGCCTCCATGCCAAACCCACAATTCGAATTTCACTCTCTAAATGCTCCCCACTCTCTTATCCTCACCAAAGTAGAAAGCTACGGCATTCTGGCTCCACCCAGACCTTTACAAGCTCCAAAGGACAGGAGGAATGCCTCCAAATATTGTTTTTATCACAAAGAGATTGGCCATCACACTGATGACTGCTACCATTTGAAACGGGAAATAGAAACAGCCATTCAAAATGGCCAACTAAAGGACTTTATGGCCGTCACACAAGTCCGGTCTCCCCAGCAACAACACAGACCACCCGAGCCCTAACCAAACACTCGAGACCCTCAGCCGAGAGTAATAAATGTAATCTCTGGTCTATATTCCCAATGTGACGTTCGTCCAGACAAACGACCGAGAATTACAGATTCCACGATTGTACAAGATGATTACCCCTTAGTGGTATCCATGCTCATAGCAGATTGTTGGGTGAAAAGGATATTGGTGGACACCGGAAGCTCAGCCAATATCTTGTATTATGAAGCTTTTCAAAAGATGGGGCTCAAAAATTCTGACATCAAAACACACAGAGTTCCTCTCATCAGCTTTTCAAGAGATGTCACTTACGCTCTTGGATCTATCTCCTTGGTCATGGAATGGGGCCCAAAGGTCATGGCCATAAAAAAATATTGAGAACGAGCTTATCACCACTATTCAAGATCAGTCGCACATCATCAAAGGTGATATTAGACTCGGCCACACCTGTTACCATGCCACAATTGCCAAGACCCTTGCTAAATCTCGGAAGGAAGAGGATGAGGTCCATACTAACCTGAAAGAATGGAACCATCGGGAGGAATGGAAGAATTTCAAATTTCGGCCATTCACCCAGAAAGAAAAGTTACTGTGGGCAAAAGCTTCCCCATACGCATGAAACATCACTTGGCAGAGCTATTGGCAAAATTTCAAGACATCTTCGCATGGTCTTCTTATGACTTGGGGGTAATTCCAAGAAGTTTCACCGAACATAAGCTCAGGGTCGATCCTGATTATCCTCCAGTCATCCAGAAACAAAGACCTCAGAGTGCAGAGAAACAAGAAGCAATGAACAATGAAGTGGCTGAATTATTGAAGGCAGGCATAATCAGACGTGTCCAATTCCCAATTTGGTTGGCCAACCCAGTACCTGTCCTCAAGCCAGATGGTTCATGGAGAGTTTGCATTGATTTTACATCCATAAATAAAGCCATCCCCAAAAAACCATTTCCAATGCCAAGGATTGACCAATTGGTAAATGCCACTGCAGGGTTCCCCTTACTATGCTTGCTTGATGCTCATAAAAGATATCATCAAATACTCATGGCGAGAGAAGATGAGGCCAAAACCTCCTTTATCACTCCTCAAGGTCTTTTCTGCTACACCCGCATGCGATTTGAGCTTAAGAATACTGGGGCTGACTTCCAAGACATGATAAACAATGTTTATCAAACAAATTGTCAAGAACATGGAGGCATATGTGGACGATATACTTATCAAATCCAAAACATTTGACACATTCTTCGATGATCTTGAAGAGTCCTTCTTGGTAATGAGACACTACAGCATGAAGCTGAATCCCAAAAATGCACTTTCGGTGTAGAAGCGGGCAAGTTTTTGGGCTTTATAGTGTCACACAGAGGAATCGAAGCCAACCCAGCTAAGATACAAGCCATCTTGGAGATGCAAGCCATCTTGGAGATGCAGCCTCCCCACAATCTGAGGGAAATACAAAGACTTACTAGAAGGATAGCAGCTCTTAGCCGATTCTTGTCCAAAGCATGAGAAAAATCACTTCCATTCTATCGGGTAATAAAAAATACAAAAGGGTTTGAATGGATCCCAGAGTGTGACAGAGCCTTTTAAAAAATTAAAAAATATTTGTCATCACCTCCACTGCTAGTCTTACCAAAATTTGGCGAAACGCTAATACTGTACCTCTCGGTAGCTCTTCAAGCCGTGAGTTCAGTCTTATGTGCCGACCGAGAGTCCAGTATTAAGCCAGTGTATTACACAAGCCATGTGCTTCAAAATTCTGAGAGAAGATATTCCACACTTGAAAAGCACATATTAGCATTGGCTATTACTGCCAGAAAATTACGCCCCTACTTTCAAGCACACACCATCAGTGTACTTACCAATGTCCCTATTCGACAGATCCTGCACAAACCTGATATGGCCGGCCGCCTAATGAAATGGGCAATTGAGCTCTCCTAGTTTGCTATCAAATATTTGCCTAGGAAGGCTGTGAAAGCACGGGTACATTCAGACTTCGTTCTCGAATGTACCGTTCCAGAATCGAAAAATGATATAAACGAAAGTAACAAACTTTCACCATTTCAAGATCGCTGGACCTTATATACAGATGGCTCAACAGGAATTGAAAGCAAAGGGGCAGGATTTATCCTCATCAACCTCGAAGGTATAAAATTCAATTATGCTTTAAAATACAATTTTGCTATAAGCAACAATGAATCCGAATATGAAGCTCTTCTTGAAGGCTTGCGAATGGCAACGAATTTACACATCAAAAACCTTCATGTCAAATTGGATTCTCAAGTTTTCGTGGGACATGTGAATGGTGAATATGAAGCCCGTGAAGAAAATATGCAAAAATACCTTTCTTTAGCTCAGAGACATTTTAACACGTTTGATAACATCCAAATTGAACATGTCTCACGAAAAAAAAAACACCGAAGCCGATTCTCTTTCTAAGATCAGCAAAGGTAAGCACATAGATGGCCTATGGATTGAACCACTTAAAAAAAAATCCATTGACACATTTCAAATTCAGTTTGTTACGAATAACACTAATTGGATGACTTCTCTCATAGAATACATCCACGAAGGCAAACTACCTAAAGGAGAGGACGCGGCCAAACAAATTCGAACGACTGCCTCTCGGTATGTCTTGATGGATCTCCAGCTATACCGCCAAGCCTTCTCCTGGCCCTTGTTGAAATGTGTCACTCCAGAAGAAGGTAATTACATAATCCGTTAAATACATGAAGGCATTTGTGGATCCCACATTGGAGCCAGAAGTCTTACTCGCAAGGTCATGCGAGCTGGATATTTCTGGCCTACCTTGGAAAATTGCATTGTCACTTTCATCAAAAAATGTCAAAAATGCCAATTGCATGATAATGTCCATCATTTACTTGTTACAGAGTTGAAATCTCTAAGTAACCCTATCCCTTTTTGCCAATAGGGAATGGATCTTTTAAGACCATTCCCAAAAGCAATAGGTGCAAGAGAATTTCTAGTGGTGGCAATTGATTACTTCACAAGATGGATGGAGGCTCGCCCTCTTCCCTCCTCACCGCTAGAAAGGTAAAAGATTTCTTTTGGGAAGAAGTTATCACTAGATTTGGGATACACCAAATTCTAATCACGGATAATGGCAAACAATTTGACTCACCGGAATTTCGAAACTTTTGTTTTGAATTACACATCGATCACAGATTCAAGTCGGTGGCCCACCCTCAAACTAATGGTTTGGCTGAAGTAGCCAACAGAATCATCTTGTAAGGCCTCAAGAATAGATTAGATTCAGCCAAGAAAGAATGAAGTCACTCCAGAAGAAGGTAATTACATAATCTGTGAAATACATGAAGGCATTTGTGGATCCCACATTAGAGCCAGAAGTCTCACTCGCAAGGTCATGTGAGCTGGATATTTCTTGCCTACCATGGAAAATTGCATTGTCACTTTCATCAAAAAATGTCAAAAATGCCAATTGCATGATAATGTCCATCATATACATGTTACAGAGTTGAAATCTCTAAGTAATCCTATCCCTTTTTGTTAATGGGAAATGGATCTTTTATGAACATTCCCAAAAGCAACAGGTGCAAGAGAATTTCTAGTGGTGACAATTGATTACTTCACAAGATGGATGGAGGCTCGCCCTCTCGCCTCCATCACCGCTAGAAAGGTAAAAGATTTCTTTTGGGAAGAAGTTATCACTAGATTCGGGATACCCCAAATTCTAATCACGGTTAATGGCAAACAATTTGACTCACAGGAATTTCTAAACTTTAGTTCTGAATTGCACATCGATCACAGATTCACGTCGGTGGCCCACCCTCAAACTAATGGTTTGGCTGAAGTAGCCAACATAATCATCTTGCAAGGTCTCAAGAATAGATTAGATTCGGCCAAGGTAAAATGGGCAGATGAGCTTCCGAACGTGCTATGGTCGTACAGAACAACACCTAATACCAGAACAAAAGAGTCTCCATTTCACCTGTGATTTGGTACTGATGTAGTTATCCCAGTTGAAATTAGCAGTACTTCTTTCAGAATCGAGTATTTTGACGAAGCTTCAAATAATCAAAAGCTGAGTGAAAATCTGAATTTAATAGAGGAAACAAGAAGACTTGTCGTCCAGAAAGAAGCAATTTACAAAAGGAAAATCGTACAATATTACAACAAAAGAGTCAAATCCATAACTTTTCAAGTGGGAGACTTAGTGCTGAGAAAGAATGAGGTCAGTTGTCAAGATTCGAATCGAAAGTTGGAAGCTGCGTGGGAAGGTCTATACATAATTGCCAAAGTATCATCAAATGGGAGCTATTGGTTGCATAACTTTTCAAGTGGGAGACTTAGTGCTGAGAAAGAATGAAGTCAGTCGTCAAGATTCGAATCGAAAGTTGGATGCTATGTGGGAAGGTCTATACATAATTGCCAAAGTATCATCAAATGGGAGCTAGTGGTTGCAAGACTCGGAAGGAAGAATGTTGGCAAGATCTTGGAATGGGATGAACCTTCGAAAATTCTATACTTAGATTTAGTTTTCTCTCAAACGTTTTACTCTTCCAATTGTAAAGGACATATATTTCTTTACACCAAGTTTGCTATATTCCTTATACGTCAATCAAGTATATTTTGCATCGAAACCCTCTTCCCGAGGCAGGGGAAGCACTTTATCCTTTTTCGTATAAAATTGTTGCAAGTCTTCAGGTACGGGAAACTCGGGATGTTGTTCACGAACATACTCTAGAGTTTGCTCGATAGTGGCTCCTATGATAGGCTCAGACAGCAGGAACCACAAGTTTTGGCACCTCTCGCTCTTGAAAAAGTCCCTTAAAACTTCTTCTTGAACATTATTATTCAGGTGCCCTTCATTATCTTCATAATGCCTTATCGGGCGCTTTGATTCCTTTTGCTACTTCACCCGAGCCTTCCTCTCGTCTAAATATTTCTTCTGGAGTAATGCAGTTTTCACCCCCGACACCCCGAGTTCCTTTTGTCTCTTGCAACAATTTTGCCTACCTCTCCAAAGCCTCAGTGGCCAACTGAGCCTGAGCATCCAAAATACGAGATAGCTTCTCATTTTCAATCCTCCCCTGCTCAGACTCAGCCAAAGCTTTCTTGGTCTCGACCAAGGCAAGTTCAGCTTGCGCCAAACAAGCTTGAGCTGACTCAAGTGCAGCTTCAGTCTCCTTATTTCCTTTTTGAACTTCCCTCAAACCCAGGAGTTCTTCCCTTTGCCTTAGATGACGATGCAACAGCTCTGTCTCTAAGCTCAAACTCTACAACAATAAACACAAACATTTAGATAAGTTAACTTTATATTCAACTATACTTAGAAAAAATATAGAATTGAATCGATGGGAAAGTACTTACCCTCACTTTTGTCATCACTTACATATCCTCCAGAAACTTGTCGGACAGTTAGGTGATGTGCTTCACCTCATCCAGTGTCCGAAAATGGCCTAGAAAGTCATAGGCAGTATCAGGATGAACAAATTTATCATTTTCCTTCAACTGCCATTGAGGCATGAACACCTTGCTAGGCCACCCGATATCCTCGCTGTCACTGTCCTGTGCAGCAGTAGTCTCGGGAATGACCGCTTTTCCTTTTCCCGAAACTTCCACCCTGACTGGAGAAGGGACATCAGCTTCGGCTGGCTCGTGGATACTGAATCCTTTCTGGCCCTTAGGTCTTTTTGTTGACCCTTGACCACCCTTTTTTGAAGGCGAAGTTGCCATCTTGGTCTTCTTCTTGTTCCCTACAGAACCAGTCATATCTCTCCCCAGTAAGTAATATACCCCGGGAGTACTTGTTTAGTAACTGTAACTAAGGTTACTCGGAACTTCAAACACACGCGTATAACCTTTAAAAATTGAGGGGATAAAGTCCACCTCATTCTCACCTTCAAAATCCTTGGGCTCAGCAGAAGCGGCCCTTGCTGTTGACTTTTCAGTCGAGTCTTCAATTACCACCGGAGCCACGGCTTCAAGAGCGGGTGACACTTCAGCTTCGGTCATCTTCACAGGTTCGGCTCCATGAGCCTTGCTCTTGGCCATCATAGCCCCCAACAATCTTTTTCCTGTTGAATGAGACACATGTTATAACACCTAACAATAATTGCACAAGAAAAGAAAGGAATGGATTGTTTCTAATAAATTCTTACTTAATCGAATAATATTAAAGGGTTTGTCTCTGGTCAAACCCGCATCCTCCAAAATTCTGAGATCCCATTCCTCCCTAATGTTTTCTCTTTGCCGAACTTCACTAGAGTTTATACTCCTCCTGGCATATGGATTCGGCTGGAGGTGCGTTATTTAGTTTCTTCCTAAGGGTCCACGGCCTTACTAAACCCTTCGTCCCGAAACTCCCATGATAGACATAAAAAAAGCCCTCCTTCCATCCATGTACACTACTAGGGCTTGCGCATATACTAATAGACTTGGGTCTTTTTTTAATATAGAAGAACCCTCGTCCTTCTCTTTTTTTGTATTTTTGGCCTAATATATATAATTTATGCCAAAGGTCTAACTTATAGTCGCACCGCAGGCTCGGCAGACTACAATGAAACCTATAGTAGTTCTAATAATATTTGGGCTCAGTTGCCCTAGCTGAACCTAAAAGTACATAAGTATGTCCTCGAAAAGAGAATGTAAAGGAAACCTAAGGCCAGCTTTTAACTGACCTTCATTGCAGGACAAATGCCTAGTCGGAGCTACACTAATGCCGTCAGTCCCGGCCGCAGGTGTCAATCTATAGCCTAAGGGAATATCATACTTCTCCCTAAGTCTTTCTAATTTAGTCTCGGTGTTCATCACCGAGACCTGAGTAGAATGCTGAGCTAAGTTCCCAGGGGTTATTTCATCATAGGCCAAATCGGTTAAGTCTACACTAAAGGGTGCCACCCTCACTCTCGGCGCAGCATATCTCTCCCCTAAACTCTCATCACTCTCGTCTACAAAGGGGAAATTTATAAAGAAATCCCCACAAGTATACAATATACAAGAAGGGGGCATGTTAGGAGCCCTCCTACTAGACACGGGGCCGATCCTAGTTATTTTTAAACCCCCCACCATAACATCAACTTCCCTATCTCCACTCATGTTTTTAGATCTAAACACACAAACTTTCAAAAAGACACAAGAACAAGGCCAATACCTGCAGCAGAAGAAGCCATATCAGCAAAGTTGACAATGAACAAATACCAACACAATACAAAAGGCTTATAGTTATTATCAAAGGGACAAATGCAAACCAACAATGGCTATTTTTTTGGAAAACGAACTGCTATCTAGAAAACCTTAACTATCTAAAGCACATGTGCATAAATTATGAAGAAAATTTGTGCCTTTCACAAGAAGAAGATGAACAGTGCGAAAATGAGTGTAGGAGACGAAGAACAATATAAGTTTTCAAGCAATGATAAGTGAAAGAAACACTTCCTCCTATCTATCTATATATATATATCCATTCCCGCCTTTCAAAATTCTTCAAAATTTCTTAACCGTCACCTCACTCCATCACTCAATCGACGTGACTGCGAATCTGACGGTCACGTCCTTCCTCCAAATCGTCCCAACCGTTAGATGAAAATGCGAAACGGACACAATGATCATTCGCAGTTAATGCTCTCCGCGCGTCCCTTCACGCGCGTGAAACAACTTGCTTCCGCATTTAATGCCTATCAAAAGGCGAAACTGAGTTAACTTAAAGTGGAAGTGTTAGACGTTTGGCTTTATCAATGCATCACTCTCGGCTATCACTTTCGACCACATAACGATTGAACTTTTATGCACAATTTTTACGCTATACTTGACTACATACCATTTATCCATCACACGTCTATCACATTTGACAGTTGAGAAACCTTGAAGCTCAGCCAGTACAAACTCGGCCACTATCACATTTGACAGTTGAGAAACCTCAAGCTCAACCAGTACAAACTCGGCCATTTCCCAAGTCTCGGCATAAAATAGACCATAGCAAAAGTGAACAACAACAATCTCGGACGACTCGAAAAGGAAAAAAAAAGTGAAGCAAAAGGAGAAGAAAAAGACAACACAATTACAAAAGCCCAATAACAAAAATGTTAAGGCCCAGCACAGAAAATCCCAACTAGGCCTAGCATACCTAACATGTTTTCTATTTTGATTTCTTAATTTTTTTGAAAGGTCATATGATGTAAACTAAATATAATTCATTTGGGCCTTTTATGATCAAGTGGGCCGCGCAGCCCAACTCAAAGTAACGCTTGGCCCATTAAGACTGACGCTCGGCCCATGTGGCCCAACATCTTCCCTTTACCTCCCTTGTCCCCATAAATAGACCTCAACTCCTCAGAATGAAGGTACGTTGCTTTAACCCCTTCCAATATTTCTCTCTCTAGACCTTGTGTGCTGTGCTAACTTTAGCATCGGAAGGAGACCTAGGTACAACCCTTGTTCTCTTTGTTGTCTTTGCAGGTTCGAACGTTCACCTGGGAGTTTCAGCAGCATTAGGTGGATTGAAAGAATCAAGTAAATCAATGATTATCTCCATTAATAATTTACCTCCACAATCTAAAATAGTGTGCTTCACTATTTCTAGGTTAGTTCTAGCTTGCCCTCAAGCCATTGTGTATCAGAGTATGGTTACATAAGAGTTTTGGTAGTGAATGATAAGGAAATTGAATAGAATTCATTAACTCTATTAAGGTACATAAA
>JAKNRG010108839.1:0-12067 GCA_024706555.1 Mandevilla sanderi x Mandevilla atroviolacea | reverse complement strand
CTTCCTTCTTTTCTTTTCTTTTTTTTTTGGGTATTTTTTCACACAACGCAAAGCTGGAATTTGTAGTCTAGAATTTTGAAATCTAGGGTCCAAAAATCACAGCAAGAAGCACAAAGATATGATAAACAAAGAAGAAGATCACAAAAAGATGGTAGAAGAATAAGAAGAAGGAAAAAGATAGGATCTTACCTATAGGGGTAATACTCTAAATCCTAGAAGAGCAAAAAGATGAAAACTTTAACAAAGAAAACACAAGAAAAACAGAGAAACACATAGGACAGTTAAACTTCTAGGAAAATTTGGATCTGATACCAAACTGATGGACAAACCAAAGTTGTTAATCGAACTCTTGGAACTTTGTTACATGTGATGATTAAAAAGAATTTGAAATCTGGGGAAGAAAGCATACCATTCATTCAATTTGCATATAATTGTTGTGTGCATTCTACTACACATTATTCACCTTTTGAGATTGTGTATGGTTTTAATCCATTGACTCCATTAGATCTAATTCCTTTGCCTATCAATGAGGCAACAAGTTTGGATGGAATAAAACGGCAGATTTGGTCAAGGAGATTCATGCTAAGGCGAGGGCTAACATTGAGGTGCAATCAAAGAAATATGCAACTCAACATAACAAAAAGAAGCGACCAACAGCTTTGAATGTTGGGGATTGGGTTTGGGTGCACTTTGGCAAAGAAAGGTTTCCACATCTCCAAAAATCTAAGTTGGAACCGAGAGGAGATGGTCATTTTCAAGTCCTTGAGAAGATTAATGATAATGCGTATTAGATAGATCTTTCAGGTGAGTGCAATGTTAGTGCGACTTTCAATGTTAGTGATCTTTCTTCTTTTGATGTAGGTGATGAAGATTCGAGGCCGAATCTTTCTGAGGAGAGAGGGAATGATGGAAATCTAGGAAGCATTCAAGGTGTTCAAGATGACTGAGTTCCAAGAATTCCACAAAGACTGATCACACGTTTGCGAGCTCATAAGTTAAGACAATTGATGATGTGTTATATTCAAGAACGTGAAGATCAGTATGATTTTGTGGTTCCAATACACGGAAAAGATGAGGAAAAAGTTGCAAAAATCTTGTTTTATGTTAAGGAATTAATAGAGGATGATTCTAGAGAAAAATAGGAATGACAAAAACACGAGAAGGACCGGTCCTATGATCAGCCCTCTGACCGGCCATGGTCATAGAACCGGTTAAGTGGCAGAACCGGTAATAGAACAAGTCAGGTTCATCTAGCAACATGTTTTTGATATATTTTGTCGGTTTAGAGTCCTTTTAGGGCCAAATTTCATAGTTTGTTTATTTTCTATTTGTAATATGACTTTTTTATCATTATTAGGTCATCATAGATTGTCCTAATTATATTAGGAAAGTTTTTACTTGATGTAATTCTTTTAATATTTCATGTTATAGTTAGAATAGGAATAGGATTCAAGGTTTTCTTTTGTAACTATAATTAAGCCATTCATGGTTCAATTTTAGTATCAAGTTTATGAGGTATTTTTCTTAATTAAGAGAGGATTCTCCTCTTCTAAGGTTCTTCCTAGAACTCTTGACTTATCATACAATTTAGCTTGAGTTGTTTGTGGGTCACAATTGGAGATATTCGTTTTACGTTTGAGAAACAACGTGGGCCAATATACGTTCAAGCATCTAAACTTCGTAGGAGTGTTGGGAATGTTTGCCTACTAGGTGATGGGTCTTGCTATTGAGAGCAAGATTTGCCTCAGCCTGACTCTTCAAAAAATCTCTACCCATGCCAAACCTGGCCATGAACTTCCTCTTCAACTCCTTCTAACTATCGATGGTGTCCCTTCTTAAGTTTGAAAACCAACTTTTCGCCTTTTCTCCTGGCGTACCGGGAAAGCCTTGCAGAAGGTGGCCTCATCTACGTTTATCTCATTCATCATAGCCTTGTATCTACAAATGTGGTCCAGAGCTTTCCCTTTTCGGTGCATATAGTAAACTGGGGGCTTTTGAGTCTAGAACTTGTGGTCGACTCTCTTTTCCGCCGAGTGAAGGGACTTCCTCCCAGTCGGATGGACAGACGAGGGAATCTACTTTTGCTTCTGGATCTATCTCTCTGTGAGGACCCTTCAAATCGCCTAGATAATTCCTCACCATGTTCTCTCGAGCTGCCTCTCCTGGATACGCGGCTCCTGTCAGCCTTCAAGCGGGATTCACCTACCTGACTAGCCAACTTTGCCGGGGTAGGCCGTCTTCTGGGCGATGGAGCCGGTTGTGCTGTTGACGCAGCTGGGGGGGCATGTTTACTGGGAAGCCTCTCTTGCCATGCTCTGGCCTGCTTGAGGCGGGGCCCTCCCCGACTCCCTAGATGGTTCTCCTAAAGGCTGGGGGAGGTACTGCCATGCGGCCGCCATCCTTTGGCTAAGGGCCAGCCATTCTTTCATGAGCTGGTTTTCCTCCCTCAAACTTGCAGTTCTTCAGCGGCCCCTATGTTGGCAAGAGGCTCCCTGGGAATACCTCAACCTTCCCTCTTTGCTAATTGAGGTGGGTTCTCAGATTGTGGTCCCCTAGCCGCAACCTTTGTTTCGTCGGGCGGCACTTCTCTAACCCATTGGGGTCATAAAATTGAACAAAGACGATTGTTTGTGTCGCGGGAGCGACCGGTGGAGCCAAAGGCCTTGAAGCCATCGACCTACTAGGGTTAGATGAGTCCTGATCACAATGTCTTTTGGGTAGCTTACTCATCTTTCTCTTCAAACAAAATACTTTTTAAAGATAACTCAAGGAAGGCTTTCTAACGATCCCGGTAACGAAACCAATCAAATTCTACAAGGATCAGTGAAGTGGAAACTAGGCCTTTGTCTCTCCATTCGGGACCCAAAGAAGATAGGTTGAATCATCTTTTAAGAAGAGAAATATCTAAACATGAGGAGAAAACCAAAAAAGGGTGGTCGGAGATTTGCTTTGGGAACCTCCTCGATGATAAAGCCATAGATTTCTTGGGTCCTTTACTTGGGAGCAAAAAGTTGTATATCAGTATAGGATATCTTACCCTGTCTCCTGGACCTTTTGGGATTTTATACCCTTTCCTTTTTTCTCTCTCCGTATCAGCCTTTGAGGGAGGGATGGATATCCGTACGTCCCCTCTCAGCTTGACACGGGGTATGAGGCATTTAATGCCTGGACCCTTTTCAGGGGTTCTGGGGTAGCTCACAATAATGTTGTGCGCTCCCCGCTTAGTCTATATGGCAGGTGTTTAGCCTACCACCCCCCTGTCTTGGTTGTCTAGGCTCCCGGCATGTTGGCCTGCCAGATCGCTACCTGTCTTTCCACTTAGGGCCTAGCCCTTCATTTTCATCTATTGGGCCCTTTTGGTAAGACTCGGTCCCTGTGCGAAGCCTCCTTTGTTTGGGCTTTGGACCTGGATTGGGCTTGTGCCCTTCAGATCATTTCAAATTCAACAATTCCCTCTTATCTTAACCCCCAATTCATCTATTTCTCATCTCACAAGGAAAGAAAAAAAAAAAAAAACCACCAAAGAAGATGGTGAATAATATTATGCTTCTACCAATTCTCTTTGTCTTCTTCAATCAATCATTTGCAACTATTACAACATACAATATTTTTTACTTTAGAGCAAGGCCTGATGGACTCACTGATCCATCGTATTCCTTCCTAACTGCATGGACTTCTGCGTGTGTCTCTCCTCTGCCTACAAAAATCTACATTCCATGAGGGAGGTTTTTGTTGCAAAATATGATAGTCTTTCAAGGTCCATGCAAAACAAAGCTGTCTCAATCCAAATTGATGGCACCTAATGTTGGTGAAACTCCCGGCTGGAACTAATCCTACAAAGACTAAGAAGAGCACAAGGGTTGTACCCGATTCTCCTTCTGATGCTAAAATCAGTATCGCTCTCAAGGTCTAGAGAGAGAAATATTGCAAGGGGTCAGAGCAACGTACTATAATTCTATGGGGTGGAAGTCTATTTATAGGCGCGAGGGAGGTGAAGGGAAAGTGTTGGGCCGAACATTGGCTAGAGCTAGGTCGCGCGGGCCACTGAATGTAAAAAGCCCAAATGAGTTATATTTAGTACACATCATATGCCCTTGCAAAAAATTTAAAAAATAATGATTGAACCAAACAAGATGTACTAGGCTTGGTTTCCTTTTGCTGGGCTGGGCCTTGACTTGGTTTACTTTCGTAATTGTACAAGCGAGATCAACGGTTTTATATATTGTTTGCTCCTGTTTTTTTTTTAAAACATTAAGATTTTCTGAGTTTGCTATTATCTGCTTTCCTGAGAGTTTGGGATTTCCCGAGTTTGTTATTGTCTTCTTTACTATTTTCTGCTTTCTCGACACTTTGGGATTTCCTAAGTTTGTTATTGTCTGCTTTGCTATTCTCTGCTTTTTCGAGACTGGGATTCCCCCAGTTTGAGCTCATTTATTTTCGATTAGTCTAAACCAGACTACTCTTGTGAGATGTGATGAACTTGTATCTTTCGTTCGAGATATATCCAAATATCTCTTATAGATCGAAATCAAGAAACTGAACTCTATGTCTTCTCTATAGCCGAAAGTGATGGCCGAGATTTCTACTTTGATAAGACCAAACGTCTGCCATTTCCACTTTAGGTTAAATCGGTTTCGCCTTTTGATAGGCATTAATTTCTGATGCATGTTTTACCGTGCGCGTGCTCTTCACGCATCAATAGCATTTAATGCATTTTAATCATTGTGTCTGTTTTACTTTTCATCATACGGTTGGGATTTCAAGGGGAAGGACGTGATCGTCTGATTGACGGTCACGTCGTTTCGAAGGTAATGAGTTACGCCGGTTACAAAGATTTGAAAAGATTTGTATAGGCGGGAATGGGTAAGTATATATATCTGAGTAAGGATTTGGTGTTCTCCTCACTTTGGATTTTCCAGAAATCTGCCCAAATTTTCTTTGCTTTCCCTTTATTCTCTTCTGCAATTTCACGTGTGTTTTGTGTTCTTCTTCTGTAATATTTGCGATTTCTTTGTTGGTATTATTCTACTCACACAATTTCTACCCAGAAAAACCAATTCTTGGTTTGATTTTTCCCACTGTTAAGGCTTTTTTTCGTTAGTTTTTGGTTTTTCCACTGTTACTATTGTTGATACGGCATCTTCTGCTGCAAGTTCTTTTCTTGAGTTTTTGAAAAAATTTGCGTGTTTAATCTGAAAAAAATGAGTGACAATAGAGAAATCGCTGCTAAGGTTGGGGGTGTAGAGATAACTAGGGTTGGTCCCGTAGTAAATAGGAGAGCCCCGAATCTGCCCCTTTCCTTTATCCAATTTGCTTGTGGAGAATTTTGTGTTAATTTTCCCTTTATAGACGAGAGTGATGTAAGGTTGGGCCAAAAATACGTTGAGTCGAGAGTTAGGTTTTTTCTTTGTACATCATATGGTAGTTTCAGGACCAAAGGTTTAGTTTGTCCTTGGACCCTTAGGAAAAAACTGAATAACTCACCCCCATCCGAATCTGTGTATAGCGATGAGTATAATAATACTCTGGTAAGGTTTGGTGAAGAGATAACCATTCGAGAGGAGTGGAATTCAAGATTTTGGAAGATGCGGGGTTGATAAGGAATAAGCCTTTTAACATTATTCGATTAACTAAGGCTTCGTAAATTGCACTTTTCCTTTTTGAATTCAATTTTTTGAATAACTACAGTGACATATGCGTTTTGTTTTGCTGGAAAGAGACTACTTGGCATGATGATGACCAAAAGCAAGGCTCGAGGAGCCGAACCTGTCAAAGTGATCGAGACTGAGGTCATCGGTGTCGCACTCGAGGTTGCAGTCCCTATACTAATTGAATATTTGACTAAGAGGTCAGCTTCGAGGTCTGCTTTTCCCGAGGCTCAAGAAGTAGAAGGTGAGAATGAGGTGGACTTCATCCCCTCAATTTTTAAAGGTTATACTTGTGTATTTGAGGTTCCGTCTAACTGTACTTACGGTTATTCGACGAGTACTCCTGGGGTATATTACTTATCTGGGAGAGATTTAACTAATTCTGTAGGCGAGGCAGGGAAGAAAAAGAAGAAAACGAAGAGAGCTGCTTCGCCTTCGAAGAAGAGTGGTCAAGCTCCCTCAAAAAAATCCAAACCACAGAAAGGTTTAGTGATAAGGGAGCCTACTACTCAAGAAGTGCCTCCAATAGTAGGGGCTGAAGTTTCGGGGAAAGGTAAAGAAGTGGTCCCCGAAATTGTAGCAGCACGTCCTCCTTCAATGCATCTCAATAGTTCCTTCGGAAGTTGAGTGGTCTGACAAGGTATTTGTGCCTTAATGGCATCTTAAGGAGAGTGATAGCTTCAACATTGCTTATGACTTCTTGGGCCACTTTCAGACTCCAGATGAAATAAGGTATTGTGGCCGAATGTCATATAAGAAGTTAGAGGACACACTAGCAATGTTCAAACTAAGGGTAAGTTGCATTCAATGCAATTTGTAAATCTAACATAATTTCACTGGTACTCATATCCTTAAATACATTTATTATTTCATTTAAAAATTTTCTAAGTATTTGTACTTGTTTTACAGAGTTTATGCTTGGAAACGGAGCTATTGCATCGTCATCTTAAGCAAAGGGAGGAAATTTTTGAATTAAGGGATGTAAATGGGCAAAGGAGAGAAACTGAAGTTGCCCTTGAGTCAACCCAGGCTCGATTGGCCCAAGCTGAACTTGCATTGGCTGAGACTAGAAGAGCTCTGGCCGAATCTGAGCAAAAGAGAGTCGAGAATGAAGAATTAATGCATACATTCAATGCTCAGGCTCAGATTGCAACTGAATCTTTGGAAAAGTCAACCAAGTTATTGGAAGAGGTGCAGAATGAACTCGGGGTGTCTGAGGTGAAAGCAGCTTTACCCCAAAAGAAGTATCTAGATGAAAGGAAGGCTCGGCAAAAATGGTAGAAGGAATCCAAGCGACTGATCAAACGTTATGAAGATGCTGATGGGCATCTGAATAAGAGTGTTCAAGGAGAAGTCTTAACAGATTTCTTTAAAAGTGAAAGATGCCAGAACTTGTGGTTCCACCTATCCGAGCCTGTTATTAGAGCCGCAGTTGACCAGACTCTAGAGTATGTTCGGGAACAACATCTTGAGTTTCCCACTCCTGAGGCTTTGCAAAACTTCTATGAGAAAAAGGACAGTGCTTCCCTTGCCTTGGGAAGATAATTTTGATGTTAAAGAAGGCTGCAAACCTTATCCATGTCCCGAAATTGTGGTGGAACAAGCGGAAGAGGAAAAAAAGTTGAAGAAAATTATATCCGATACTTCTTCCGATTCTGCCAAGGCTATCTGTGACTAGGAAGAAGGATTCGTCGAGCTATGGCTGAGAAACTTGCAGAAATTGAAATACAAAACAAGGCTAGGGACGAAGCTATTGCTGCCAAAATGAGAGCTAAGCCTTCTTAAAGTGGAATTCCCGATACTCCCTTTTCCCCTGATTTTTTAATCTTGTTTTGTTCCACTTTACTTTGTATTTGATGTAAATCTTCTTTGATGAAATGAAAAAAATAGATATTTGATATAAATCTTCTTTATGTTTTATATGTTTCATCAGTTTTGTCTAACTATATAATTTCTTGTCAATTAAGAAAAAACATTGTAATGGATAATGTATAGTTCTGTCAGAAACTCGTAAAATGATAAGTTTTTATGAACTTGGAGTAAGTCCATGTGACTTTGAAATTGCATCTCAAATGAATAATTCACTTTATTAAAGATGACAACGATCACAACTTGAACTTGAGACTTTATACAACATGCAAATATTAACAACGAAACTAAGTGTAGTATTTGCGGAGATTCATTCCATTCCAAGATCTGGCAAGTATTCTTCCTTCTGAATCTTTTAACCAGTAACTTCCGTTGGATAACACCTTAGCAATTATATATGGTCCTTCCCAAGTTGCATGTAACTTTCGGTTCGAATCTTGACGACTGACTTCATTTTTCCTCAACACTAAGTCTCCGACTTGGAAAGTTATGGATTTAACGTTGCGGTTATAGTCCTTCCTTGTAGAGTCCTTCCTTCTGAGCTACAAGCTTTCTTGTTTCTTCCAACAAATTCAGGTTTTCACTCAACTTTTGATTGTTTGAAGTTTCATCAAAATATTCGATCCTAAAAGAGGTGCTTCCAATCTCAACCGGGAGTACTGCATTAGTGCCAAAACAAAGGTTAAAATGGAGATACTTTTGTTCTTGTGTTAGGTGTTGTCCTATATGATCAAAGTACGTTTGGAATCTCATTTGTCCATTTTGCCTTGGCCGAATCTACCCTCTTCTTTAGGCCCTATAGGATGATTCAGTTTGCTACCACAGCTAATACATTGGTTTGTGGATGGGCTACTGATGTGAACCTGTGGTCAATATGTAATTCAGAGAAAAATTTCGAAACTCTTGGGAATCAAATTCTTTGCCATTATCTATAATCAAAATTTGAGGAATTCCGAACCTGGTGATAACCTCTTCATAGAAGAAATCTTTTACCTTTCGTGCTGTGATGGATGCGAGAGGTCGTGCCTCTATCCATCTAGTGAAGTAATAAATTGCAACCACACGGAATTCCTTTGATCTTGTCGCTTTCGGGAATGGGCCTAAAAGATCCATTCCCCATTGACAAAAAAGAATGGGGTTACTTAAGGTTTTCAACTCTGCGATAGGTAAATGATGCATATTGTCATGCAATTGACATTTTTGACATTTTTTAATGAAGTCAACTATGTCATTTTCCATTTTGGGCCAAAAGTATCCGGCTCGCATCACTTTGCGAGTGAGACTTCTGGACTTGATACGGGATCCACAAATTTCTTCGTGTATTTCATTAATAATGTAGTTACCTTCTTCAGGGGTGACACATTTCAACAAGGGCCATGAAAAGGCTCGTCGGTATAGCTGATTGTCCATTAGCACATACCGAGAGGCAGTTGTTCAAATCTTCTTGGCTTCCTCGCCCCCATCGGGAAGCTTGTCTTCTTGAATGTACTCTATGATGGAAGTCTTCCAATTGAAGTTATTTGTAATACATTGTATCTGAATTATATCAATAGACTTTTTATTTAATGGTTCAATCCATAAACCATCAATTTGTTTACCTTTGCTGATCTTGGAGAGAGAGTAAGCTTCAACATTTTCTTTTCTTGGGACATGTTCGACTTTGACATTGTCAAAAGCCGCAAAAAGGTTTTGAGCCAGGGAGAGATACTTTTGCATGTTTTCTTGTCGAGCTTCGTATTCTCCGTTCACTTGTCCAACTACTACTTGTGAATCTAACTCACTTTCAGAGTTTTGATGTGTAAATTTTTTGCTATTCGTAAGCCTGTAAGGAAAGCTTCATATTAAGATTCATTATTGCTTATAGCAAAATTGTATTTCAAGGCATAATTGAATTTTATACCTTCGGGATTGATGAGGATGAACCCTGCTCCTTTGTTCTAAATCCCTGCTGAACCATTAGTGTATAAAGTCCAATAGTCCTGAAATGTTGAGAGTTTTTTACTCTCATCTGTATCAGTTTTAGATTCTGGGATGGTACATTCAAGGACAAAATCCGAGAGCACTTGTGCTTTCACTGCCTTCCTGGGCAAATATTTGATGTCAAATTTTGAGAGTTTAATTGCCCACTTCATGAGGCGTCCGACCATGTTGGGATTATGCATTATCTGCCGAATAGGCACATTAGTGAGAACATTAATTGTGTGTGACTGGAAATATGAGCGCCATTTTCTGGGGATAATGGCCAATGCAAGTATGTGCTTTTCAATGGATGAGTATCGTGTCTCAGCATTTTGAAGCACATGGCTTGTGTAATATACTGGCTTAATATTAGACTCTCGGTTGGTGCACAAAACCGAACTTACAACTTAGGGTGCCACTGAGAGATATAGTGTCAGCGTTTCTCCAAAATTTGGGGAGACAAGTAATGGAGGGGAAGATAAATATTTTTTTATTTTTTCAAAAGCTTTGTCACACTCTGGGGTCCATTCGAACCCTTTTTTGTTTTTAATTACCTGATAAATTGGAAGCGATTTTTCTCCCACCCTGGACAAGAATCAGCTAAGAGCTGTTATTCTCCCAGTGAGTCTTTGTACCTCTCTTAAGCTTCGAGGAGGTTGCATTTCTAAGATGGCTTTTATCTTGGCCGGATTAGTTTCTATGCCCCTGTGTGGTACCATGAAACCCAAGAATTTTCATGCTTCAATGTCGAAGGCACATTTTTTGGGATTCAATTTCATATTGTATTTCCTCATTACTGTGAATGCTTCTAGGTCCCTAAAAAGGGTCAAAAGTTTTCGATTTGATAAGGATATCGTCCACATAAGCTTCCATATTTTTGCCAATTTGTTTGATAAACATTCTGTTTATCATGTCTTGAAAATCAGCCCTGGCATCTTGAGCCCGAATGGCATGCGGGTATAGCAGAAGAGACCCTGAGGAGTTACAACGAATTTCTAGCTTCATCTTCTCGTACCATCACTATCTGATGGTACCCTTTGTGTGCATCCAAGAAGCATAATAAAGGGAATCCATTTGTTGCATCTACCAATTGATCAATTCTCGGCATTGGAAATGGTTTTTTTGGAATGGCTTTGTTTATACATGTAAAATCGATACACACTCGCCACGATCTATCGGGTTTTGGTACAGGAATAGGGTTAGCTGCCCAAACTGGGATTTGCACTCTTTTAATGATACCAGCCTTCAAAAGTTGGGCCACTTCATTATTAATAGCTTCCTGTTTTTCAACACTTTGTGGCCTCTATTTCTGGATGACTGGGGGATAGTCAGGATCGACTCCAAGCTTATGCTAGGCAACGCTTCTCGGTATCTACCCCAAGTCGTGAGAAGACCATGCAAAAATATCTTGAAACTTAACCAACAAATCCACCAAACGTTGTTTAATTTGCACAAGTAAGCTCTAGCTAACAGTAACTTTTCTCTTGGGGTGAGTAGCCAAAATTTGAAATTCCTCCATCCCTCCAGATGGTTCCATTCTTTCAGGTTCATCTTCGAACTCCTCTTCCTTTGTTTTATTCTTCATTGGGATTTTAACAATTGCGGCATGGCAACAAGTGTGGCCGATCTCGAATTGTAGTGACTAGCAGACTCAACAGTCATACATGATGACTACCCCTGGTGGTGTCGATGCTTATTGCATATTGCTAGGTGAAAAGACTATTAGTCGATACTGGCAGTTCGGCTAACATTTTATACTACGAAGCTTTTTGGAAAATGGGGCTAAAAGATTCAGATATCAAAACCCAAAGAGTTCCCCACATTGCCTTTTCTGGAGATGTTACTTATGCTCTGGTCTCTATTTCTCTACACATGGAGTGGGGACCGAAGGCCATGGCCATTAGAAAGAATGTTGAATTCTTGGTAGTGGACAACCCCTCAGCTTATAATATTATTTTTGGGAGAATGTTGAATTCTTGGTAGTGGACAACCCCTCAGCTTATAATATTATTTTAATATCACCTTTAATTATATGTGCCTGATCTCGAATTGTAGTGACTAGCTCATTTTCAAAAGTATTAACTACCGCTTGCATCATACTTAGTCTGACCTCCCAAAAATAATATTATAAGCTGAGGGGTTGTCCACTACCAAGAATTCAACATTCTTTCTAATGGCCATGGCCTTCGGTCCCCACTCCATGTGTAGAGAAATAGAGACCAGAGCATAAGTAACATCTCCAGAAAAGGCAATGTGGGGAACTCTTTGGGTTTTGATATCTGAATCTTTTAGCCCCATTTTCCAAAAAGCTTCGTAGTATAAAATGTTAGCCGAACTGCCAGTATCGACTAATAGTCTTTTCACCTAGCAATATGCAATAAGCATCGACACCACCAGGGGTAGTCATCATGTATGACTGTTGAGTCTGCTAGCCTTGGCCTTTTATCTGGACGCACATCACATTGTGTGTAGGCCCGAGATAACATTGATCACTCTTCATTGAACTTCTCGTGTGTCTTGTTTTGGTTCCTGTTGTTTGTTTGGTTGTTGTGGGGGTGGCCGAACTTGCGTAACAGCAATGAAATCTTTTA
>JAKNRG010108825.1:0-12707 GCA_024706555.1 Mandevilla sanderi x Mandevilla atroviolacea | reverse complement strand
GTTTTTAAATATCTATTTTGGACAAGTTATTGTTTTGGCTCAAAAGGATATATATGACCTTTAGACGAACATATTCCACCTATATTTGTTCTGAACCCATTGAGCTTAAAGAAGAAGCTCATCCTATTTTTGTACTAGCGGATCTAGCGAGATAAACAACTAGGGCTAGTATTAGTTATTTGACCAACAAGTCTGTGTTGTTCTTCGAGCCATATTTTGTGATTAAGTACGAATTGAAAAGTGAACTGTTTGAAAAGTTATTTCAATTAGAACGTGAATCTGTTCGAAAGTCTATTCTATCGTTTAAGTTTTGTCTATTTGGAAAGTTTGAGTAATGGTTTTGTTTCATCTATTTGTGTATGTATATGCATTTAAAAACTTGTTTACTCTGGGGATATTCTTTTTGTCACTAAGCTTTTAGCTCACCCCCTTACTCACTACAGCAAATTCAGATGTGTTTGGAAGCAACGACTGAGGGAATTTTGGAGATTGTTAAGATATATTTGATAATTAGATTTGTGGTATATTTTGATGTTTGGGTTGTATTTTCTTTGTCTTGAGATTTTTTTAGTTCAGAGAATGATGTTACACTTCATAAGTGGAATTAAATTGTTTCTTGTATTTAAGAAGCTGAGAAATTTGGGATTTTATCTTGGAAATAAAGAAATTTATTTTGGTATTTTGAATGTTTGAGGTTTAGGACTTGTGAAAAAAATCTTACAAGTTTTGTTGTGGCACGTTTCAGGTTCGGGTTTCCATCACATGTTCGGGCTCAGGACTGCATGTGATACCCCAATCCCACATCGTGAATATGTAAGCATATCATATGATTTATAAGAATGAGCCTAGGTACCCATTGTCAACTTGGAATATCAATTTTGGCATAGCTAGTTCAATTTCCAAGTAGTTGATTATGGGTGTTGTAGGCCCATAATCGCGTTTTTGGACTCGAGGTTACGGAACGTGACAACCATAGTAACTAAAGGGGTTCCTTGGAAGCCAAATGTAATTCTCCTAGAAGAGACTGCTCCCTCATTCTGGTTTAAGCCATTTTTGTCTGCGACAACGGTGCTTCAAAGTACCATTGTATTTATGAAAAGCAAATGTACCACACTGGAATCAAGGGAATCTCTATCGGGGGAAGCACAACCTCCCTGGTCGTCTAACACATCCAGTAGGTATAAAAGGGATGGGGAGCTCCCTTGGCCAGGTATGGACATCTTGCCCTGTTGTATTGATCACTCTCACACACCAGAGCTCTCTCTCTCAGCTGCCTTTCTCGTTGGAGGAGGCTCCCGGAGATGTCCAGTAGCCTTTCCTAATTATTGTAGGTTTCTTCAATCACGGAGAGAGGGCAATTCGAATCTTACCCAACTTGCATTAGGGTTCCTACAAGTTCACTAATTATTTGTAACATCATATTGGTTCCATTACTGAGAACGCCAGATTTGCAAAAGTTTTTGGGAATGTTTTGTGTACTTGTTGTTGCCCCAAGCAAAGAAGGTAATGGTCGAAAAAGAGAAGGTGGTGCGAAGTGCCCCGCAAAGGAGTTCATCCGCTTTTAGTAAAACTCAAGTGCCAGTAGGTGATGACCTAGAAAGACCTCATTCTCGAGATTCGGAGCTACTGGAATATCTTACTTCGGTAGTGCATGAGAAAAGAAGGCCGGTTAGAGAGAGGCTAGGAATCAGAGGTGACAACCTTAGGAACCACCTTACCAACAAAATAAGACAACCCTCTCAGCCAATGAAGAAGATCAAGTCTTAAAGGATGAGGGAATCTAAAGGCTAAGAGATGAGGTTCAAGTCTTAAAGGATTGGGCAAGCTTGAAACAGTGAATGGCTAACCTAGTTAAATACTTGCCTCCTCCTGTGAGAGATCACCCAGTTATCGTAGGGGTAGAAGAAAAATCGAGATCACGATCGAAGGACCCACTACCTTTTGGAGGAGGAAAAGAACTTGCTCCAGCTAGACAGGAGGCCCGTATGTCACAGGGGAGGCACAACCGTCTTTCTTCTCCCAGAGGAAGAAGCGAAGTGGTGGAGTCATGTCATGGGCGGTCCCACAATCACCACTATAAGGCCGACAGCAGGAGAGCATAACGTTCTTAGTGTTCGGAGTCTAGAACTAAGAAGAGAAGGTCTCGGAGTAGTAGCAGAACTCCCCAAGAAGAAGAGTATCTGGGAGAAACACCCCTCACACGATGGATCCGTGAATCCCGTACTAATCCTAAGATCAAGATCCCTCAAATTCCGACATATATCAAAAAGAGAAAACCAATGTATCACATGCTGATGTGGAACCCCAACCAATTACAAGTGATTGAAACGCCTAACAATGCAATTTGGGATGAACTTGATCTTGAATAACTCTTACCCCTACAAAACCCCTAAGCAACCCGTGCCTAGAAACATAGATAATAAGGAATTAAAGGCAAAGAATGAATAAGCACCACAAGTAAAAAACTTGATAAGTAAATTCAATTCTTTATGAAACAAGAGAATATGAGAAAAAACCTCTCAAATGCGGCCAAGAAGAGTTGAATATCAATATGAATTGCCCAAGGCTGCATTACAAGGTATTTATAGCCTAAAACTAACCCTAAGAAAGATAGGAAAGTGACCAAGTCAGCATGGCCGAAATTCCCCTAATTAAACCCTAAACTTTAGGCTTAAAAAACAAGGAAAAAAAAATCTGAGAAAATAAAAAACAAGGGCCTTGTTTGGCTAGCCCATTAAAAGTCACTTAACAAACTAACAAAAACCAAGCCCATCCAAACAAAGTCTTGGGCTTTTTAAATACATAACTAACTAATTAAAAGTCTTCTTAAGCTCCATGAAGCCCACGGTTTGGGCCCCCCCAAGGCTGCCTCTTTGTGTTTTGACCCAAACTCACTTGTTTAATCACTAAAAGCTTCAAGGCACACCACACACGGCCTCACTTGACAAATGGCCTTCTTGTTTTCTTCCTTGCTCCATTCGGCCTCCATGTCATCTACATGTCTTCTTGAAAGCCGTTGAAATGCATCTTGCAACATTTTAGCTCTTGATCTTGTGCTAGGAACCGTAGGCATGCTTAGCTCTTTATCTTGAGTTGTTTGCTCTTTAGGCACCTACATGCTCACATCACATGTGCCATTATGAAACTATGATGAATGTTATAAACACTGATAAAGCGACACTATGCAAGGTGTTTCCCAACACACTAGGAGATAAAGCCATAAATTGGTTTTGAAGGTTAAAACCCAACACTATTTATAGTTGGAAAGAGTTCAAATAACAGTTTGTAGCTCAATTCGGTATGGCAGGCGACCTTCCGTAAAATTCAAGCTAACCTTGTGAACACTAAAAAGAGGTCAGGAGAGAGCTTGACGACATTCGTAGATTGTTTTAAGAAGTTGTACGACGAAATAGATAGGGGTGAACAATGAGGTCATCATCTCCTCAGTTGTTGGAGGCATCTCATCAGTTCCTCTCACAACGGAGTTCAAAGTGAGAAAACCCAAATTAGTGGGAGAAATATTCAATGTGATGAGACATTTTTCTATGGCTAAATCGTCAAAAAGGCACTATTATGAGGGGCAAAAGAAGACACATCCCTCAAGGGCTAAAAACAAATAAGGCAGTAAGAACCGAACTCGAAATACTAAAACCTGCACGCCACTTATCGTGCCCAAGGCTGACCTCATTACTGTCATCAAGAAGCAAAATGGAGATCAAGACCAAAAACCCTTGCCACCTGATTCTGAATTGACAAGGGACGACAATCGATATTATTTGTTCCACGAAGATTATGGTCACCAAACCGAATATTGTATGTAGCTTAAGTGGACTATTAAGAGACTAATAAAATAGGGTCATTTGGGCGAGTTTAAAGCCACCAGGTGGATGGGTCAAGCTAATGCGCAGCCCAAACAACAAGGTGAATGAGTGATAAACCATCACCGATAAAATCCCCACCATCACTCAGCTCCAAGGAAGATTCTTGTCTTAAAGCAAGTCTATATAGTCGCAGAGTAGTACGGGGATGATAGAGCAATCACCTTTAGAAACTGTGAGCTACATAGTAACCTGGAAGCTCGACAATGCACCATCAATATTGAAGTGGGATTTCACAATGAGCTCGCCAAGTGCAGGGTGAAAAGAGTTTTGGTAGACTCAGGAGGTTCAAAAGATATTCTATATTATTCATATTTTAGAGAGATGGGCTTGAAGGATGCCCGTTTGAAACCATATTATGGGCAGCTTGAAGGGTTTACATACACAAGGTTATTGTAAAAGGGTAAGTGTATCTGGAAGTGACCCTTAGCAAAGATCCCACTAAGCGAACAGAAAAGGTAGCCTTCCTTGTATTAGATCTAAACTCCCCTTACAATGCTATTCTCAGTTGCCCAATACAAGCGAATTTCGAGATGGTCATATCCTTTGCCCATCAAAATGTGAAGATGGAAACCCTAAGAGGAGTAGCCACGATCCCAAGTTAGCCCATATAAGTGCTATAATACCTTTTGAGCTTGAAGAAAAGTCCAAGGGTCCCCAACCATGGACCTTATGAAAATTGGTATGCTGTTAGCGACTCAAATGGAATCCTCGAGTGAGTTGGGCGTAGACGTGCCCAATTTTGAGAAAGGAATGATAGATGAGCCAATGCTAAAAGCTACTCCAATTCCAACAAGGGGACAGTTGCATGAGGATAAAAATTTTGAAATGGAAACAGAAATTTTGCATGGTTGAGGTAGAGCGCCCCTAGGCGAGTTGTCAAGCTCAGGTTCACTTTGTCCCCAACAGAGCGAGAGAAGTTGATAGAATTCCTAAAGGAGAAACAAGATGTCTTTGCCTAGGATATCCAGCTCATGCCAAGCATTCAAGAGAATACAATAATCAATTAACTTAACATCAACCCCTCTTGATGACTAGTGCAACAGAAACCATGCAAGACCAGTCCTGAAAGATAATAGGTCACCAAGATCAAGCTGGATAAGCTTCTAAAGATGGGTTTCATCCATGAAGTTCAATTCCCCACATGGCTAGCAAACATGCTTATGGTACCAAAGAGCAATGGAAAGTGGCGGATGTGTGTTGACTTTACAGAACTTAATGAGGCTTGTCCCAAAAATTGCTACCCATTACCTAGAATTGACGCAATAGTGGAAGATACTACAGGGCTAGATGCTTGCTCTGGGTATCATGAAGTCAAATTGTACCCAGTGGACCAAATATACACTTCATTTTGAGCCGGCAATGTAATTTAATGTTATGCCTTTTGGGTAAAAAAAATGTAGAGGCGACCTACCAGCGTATGGTGAACACTATCTTTGCTGCTCTGCTTTGAAGAAATCTAGAGGTGTACATCAATGACACAGTGGTAAAAATAAAAGAAGGGGACCATGTGGAAGACTTGAGAGAGGCTTTTGATTACTTGGAGCTCCATCAAATGATTCTGAAACTTGAAAATTTGAGTCTTTAGAGCGGAAGCGGGGAAGTTCTTGGGCTTCCTAGTGACAAAAAGAGTTATAGAAGCAAACCTCCAGAAAATTGTTGTGCTCATGGCAACAAAGGAGCCAAGAAGAATCAAAGATATGCAAAAAATAAATGGATGCATTGCTGCATTAGAGCGATTTATGTCTAAGTCTATGGAGAGATGTCTGCCTTTCTTCAAGGCTTTGAAATAATCGGGAATAGACTTCCAACGGACAGAGGAATGCAAAGAGGCCAGAGCCAAGGTCAAGGCTCCATTTACTTAGTTGGAGAAAAGCTTGTTTATGTTCTTAGTTGCTTCTAACTTTGCAGTTGCGGTAGTTATGTTTAGGGAGGGAAAAAACGTTACAGAGGCCCATGTACTAATGTAAGCAAAGCCCTTAATGAGGCCAAAAGCCCTTATAATGACATCGAAAAATTGTCTTATGCACTTGTGATTACCACTTGAAATTTATTAGCCTACTTTGAGTCTCACAAGATAGCATTTTATACTAGCTCCCCATTGAGACAAGTATTTCATAAGCCTGATATTTCAGGCCTAATGCTCAAATGGACAGTCGAGCTAGGTGGATTCAACATTCACTTCCTACCACGGAAAATCCATTAAAGGCGAAGCATTAGATAACTTTATCACAGAATTGTCCTTCTTTGAAAAGGAAAGCCCGCCCCTGCATCTCCCACTTGAAAAACAACAAGTATTAAAGAGAACATGGACATTGATAGTGGATTGAGTAGTCAATCAAGTGGGGCTGAGGTGCAAGAATGACACTTATTTCCTCATATGGCGAAGTTCACTGGGAAAAGGCCTTAAAATTCCAATTCCCTGCATCAAACAACCAAATTGAGTATAAGGCCTTGATAGGGGTAGTAAAATGGGCAATGGCCAAAAGTGATTCTCAAGTAGTCGTGAACCAAGTGCAAGGCACATTCTAGACCAATGAGGAAACTTTGGAGAAATACAAAGAACTGGTCCAAGACTTAACATCCAAATTCAGGTGTTTTAGTGTAGAAAAATAGGTCATGATCAAAACAGCCGAACCGATTACCTGTCCAAAATGGTTGCAGTTAAACAATAAGGAATATTGGAAAGACAGAGATCGCAAAAGTGGCAAAATCTTCAATATCTGAACAATGCAACATTGTGAATACAATGCACGAGCTATGCTGTATGGATAAGATCCATAACTATATTGAAACATGTGTTTTACCAGAGCAACCAGAGCATGCTACGACAATTGAGAGACATGCAGCCAGATCTGTGGTACGCCAAGGAATATTGTATAGGATGTCATGTTCCAAATCATTGTTAAGGTGTGTGAGGCTTGACATGACTTTACCTTTACTCGAGGAAGTCCATTAAAGAATGTGTGGAGGTCGGGGCCCTAAGCGCTGGTTGAACAAATTTTGCACTTGGGTATTATTGGCCAACGCTAAGAAAGGATGCGAACCAACTTGTAAAACGGTGTAAGAAATGTAAAGAATATGGAGATGTGCCCAGACTCCCTTCAATTTAGCAAACCTCAGTAATTCTGACCTAGCCATTTGATATGTGTGTTGGAATATGCCCTAAAGAACATTCAATAATTTAATTAGTTTGGGATAATTTTGTATCTTGATTTTATTCACTTCATTGCTCAGTTTGCTTTAATATCTGCGCTTTATTAAATAAACTTTTTAATGTCCTTAGAATAGTTAGTTTCTATTCTTTAAGACTATCCCTAGTCCAGTATCATTGAGATAAGGATATCAATAATGCGCGAGACTAGTATGCGTTAATTGATGACTATCGTCATGGGTATGAGATACCAAATTATCACATAAGTACACGTTGAGAACTATGTAATGGATTGACCCGCCATGGAATCACTTCATGGATCGTTATATGTTTGTCATGAGTGATTTCATAGTGATAATATGTCTAATCTTTTAACTTGAGATCATCAGAGATTCCTACATTGAACGTTGCATACTTTGATAATGTCAAACGTCACTCTTAAATGAGTGGACGATAAAGGCATACATTGAGTATTTAATGATTCATGTGGTGAAATGTTGAATGGTCAAGATAGAATTTGTCCCTCTTATATAACAAGAGAGTGATATCTAGTCTTCTTGGTTGAATGAGACTATAAATGCATGGCCATGCTCGAACAAGTTGATATGAGATATTCATCTTATTCACTTTAGGTAGTCCATTTGGAATCAAGGGTGAAATAGATTGAACTTTACGAGTATGACACATTCCATGACTTGTGTTCGATTATGGCTTCCAAGACAAAGAGATTGAGACATGAAATTTATCACGGTAAAAGGTTTTTTCTAATCACCGACATCTTCGATTACTGGGTTACAAATGATATGTTGCTAGACACCGCTCTTTGTATGTGATTTACTAATATTTTGAGAGCCTATTGGGTCACACATTTAGAACATTTCGCTAAAAGAGGATGATCTCGTGTGTTCAAGTTTGTTTAGGGGCCTATACGTAATTAGCCAAAATTGTTGGCACATTAGGTAATAGGAATAAACCTAAACTACAATTAATTGTTAATTGCGGGACTAAATTGATATTCGTCCAGGTTCAACGAACTTGGACAAATTCAATATCAGATGAAAGATCAATCTGTTTATTTTGAATTTCGTTTTTTGGAATTCAAAATAAACCTAGATAAGAGAAATCGTTTCTCTTCTCCGAGTCTATAAAAAACTCCTGAGGATGGCTACTCTTCTATAGGTCTTTCAGAACTGTTGTGAGAGAAGAAAAGGCGAAAAAAAACACAAAGATTACATAGACAGTCACAACTGAAACTAGAATATAGTTGTGTCTGTTCCTTTCTTTTTAATTCGTGAGACGGATTAAGAGCGGACGTTCGTGTGAACGTGGTAGAGGCAGGTCAGCTGATTGCTATTGTTGGTTTCGTGACTCTTCCGAACCTGTAACCGGAATTGCTGCAAAAGATATTATATTGCACTCACCTTGGTGTCTCCGATTGATGTTGGGAGGAAGCTTTTTAGTTTAGATAGTTCTAGGTTTTCCTCCAATGTGGAGGAGGGACCTCATGGGAAAATTTCCCAAGGCTAGAGGTAGCATAGAATACTTGGATGTGATAGTGGATTATTTCTCTACATGGATCGAAGCGAAGGCTTTGGTAAATCCCACTAAAGTGAAGGTTTTGAACTTCGCTCATGACCAAGTCTTATGCAAGTTCGAAGTCCCAAAGGCAGTAGTCACAGACCATGTCCAATTTGCTTATAAGTTCATAGCTGAATGAGAGAAACTAAAGATAAAGCATTGGAAATTATCCATAGCTTACTCACAGGGGAATGGACAAGCTGAAGAAGCCAACAAATTGGTTATCTCAGCCTCAAAAAAGGCAAGACTAGTAAGTGGGATGATGAATTAAATGTAGTGCGATAGTCTATTTGAATTTCGATTAGGGCCCCAACAGGCGAAACACCATTCACTTTGGTATATGGCTCAGAGGCTATAGCCCCAGCCGAAATGGCATTGCCAACATTGCGGATTACAAAGTTTCACAAAGAAGAAAATATCCGAACTCAATTGGCAGATCTCAACCCTTTAAAGGAAAAATGAACTGATGCCCGTGGAGCTGTTAATGCAAAAAACCAAACAATTCCACAATAATCACATTAAGCCAAAAAACTTGGGAATGGGAGATTGAGTCCTAAGGAATGTAGAGGCCACAAGGCAGAGGCCAGACATGGGAAAACTATCGCCGACCTGGGAAAGACCATATAAAATCGTCCACATAGTGTGAGAAGGAACCTAAATACTAGAAAAGCCTTATGGAAAGGGGTACAAAGGTATATATCACGTGGACAGGTCTATACAAGTGCAAACCACAACAAAAGCAGAAAATATCCATCATCAAAACTTTTGACAGGTATAAAATTCTAGGAAGAAGCATCCTTTCTTCCCAAAAGCACTGGTGGAGCCAACATGACCCAAAGGCCTAGAAGTAGTAGGAGTTGTGAACTTGTCAGCGAGAGGTACGTCATCATCATCATCATCATCCAAAGAAAGAGTTGCAACATACTCATCCACATAATCAAATAAGGTCTTGTACATTTTCGGAGGGCGAGCCCAAGTAATTCGCTTTATTTGTTTTGGTGTAAAAAAGATGAAGCAGCCTTTCAAGATTTGAAGCAAAGCTTGGTTTCTGCACCAATCATCATTGCACTGGACCAGAACTTTCCTTTTGAGCTAATGTGTGATGCTAGCGACTTTGTGATAGGAGCAATCTTGGGGTAACAGAGAAATAAGGTATTTCACTCAATCTACTATGCAAGTAAGACCCTCACTGATGTTCAAAATAATTACACTACCACAAAAAAATAATTTCCTGCAGTTGTGTATGCCTTTAGGATATTTAGAGCTAAGTCTTGTGGATACAAAGGTGATTGTGTATACAAATCATTCAATTTTTTTTTTAAAAAAATTGATTGAAAAGCTAAACCATGATTAATTTGTTGGGTTTCACTTCTCGAGTTTGATCTCAAGATAAAGGACATAAAGGATGAAAAAATTCAAGTTATAGACCATTTGTCAAGGCTAGAAAACAATGAAATTTATGTGGATCCTATGTTTATTAGTGTATCAGAATGGGAATGGGTTTGACTTAGTAACAGAATGGGTTTTTGCTTAGTTGAGCCAAAATTTGTTTAGGCAAAAGTTTAAAAAAAATCAAAAACTCTAATTCTTTTTTCTCTTTTTCTCTTCCCTCTTTCCTCTTTCCTTCTTCCTCCCCACCTCCCACCATCGTAGACCACCTCATCTCACCACCACCGCACCACTCCTTTCTTCTTCTTTCTTTCTCCCCTCTCTTCTTTTTCTTTCCTTTTCCCTCTGTTTTCCACCCATCGCCGCCGCCTGTTGCCACTGTTCTCCTCCTGCGTGCAGTAACCCTGCTCTTCTCTGCTGCGCACTTTGTCGCAGCCCGCTTCTGCTGTTGTTGCGGCTCCACCATTGTTACTGCTGTCAGCGTCCGCCGTTGCTGCTGCTGTTGTGCTGCACCACCATGCTTGCTCCCTCCCGCCATTTGAGCCACTGCTTCTTCCATTGCTGCCACCAATCGGTTTATGTCCTCGCCATTGCTGCCAAGGCCAAGACTTGCTACACCACTGCTGCTCTGTTGCTTGTGCTTGCTGCCAACAGCTACTGTCCGCTGTCGCTCACCACTCTCTGTTCTCCGCCACTGTTACTCGATGTGCACAGATATTTCCGAGTGCCTTTGCCGCCTCTTCTCTCCACCGCCTATCCTCTGCTACTTAGTCCCCATCGCCATTGCCCGCTGCTGTGGCTTGTTCGTCCTCCATTTCAGATAATACTAGGTGTATTTGCATAATTTTTCCCTATTTTCAGTCTATGAAATTGTTAGATTTATTATTGTTTGCTTGGTTTCATTTGAGGGGTATTGAACATTGTAGACGGATTTTGTTTGGATTTTTCACCTCTTTTACTAAAATTTCACTTGGGTGTTGATTGGGAGCGTAAATTGAAACTGTGTACTGAATTCTTTGTTTGTCACTCTTGATCGTTGGCCATTCTCAGTCTTAGTTGTTATTATGGGAATGACATAATTGATTTGGATTCAATGTTGGGTGTCGTGGTATCTTGTTGTGAGTTGTGGAGTTGGCTTGCTCTTGGTTGGTTTTCTGTGGCCAAGTTTTATTATTGTTTCAGCTCAAAGTTTGGGGGTGGAGACCTACTAAGCCATTGGTTTTCTGTGATGATTTGAAGCACTTTCATGGGAACGACATGTATGATTCGGACGACGATGATGTGATGAGGAGGACTAGCCTTAATTAAATTGCTGGGAGTTTTTGTGTCTTTTCTTTATCTTTTCATTACTTTTATTGTCACTTGTTTTTAGTGTTTTCCCATGTGTTTTCATGTTGTTATTTCTTGTGTTTCCCCAACATTGAAGACAATGTTGTTCCAAGTTTAGGGGTGGAGTTATAGTTTTTTTTTTAGATATATGATTTTGTTTTGTTTTTAGTTATATGTTGTCTAGTTTTTGGGATGAGTTAATGTTTCGTGTTTTGGTAATTCCCTAGTTCGATGATAAAAATGTAGTTATTTGGATAGAAGAATATTGATCTCTGTGTTTATTCTAATTGCAATAGCTTTATTGATTGAAATCCCAATTCTTAAGCACAAATTCTCTATGCTTTGATGCATGTTGTAGTTTAGAGAAGGTTTCTATGAGATTTTGATACGTAGAGTGTTCTTAGAATTTGTTTCTATCCCTTTCGAGGCGAAATCCTAGACAAGTACTTAATTGGAGGGATGACTTAGGCCAAGTTTGGATTGTTTGAGCCTTTCAAGCCTACCTTGACATATATTATCCCTAGTGTCCCTATTGAGCTTTAGCCTTTTTTTGTTTGTTTATCTTAAATAAATAAGCTATTTACCCAAATTATTTCTATCTTTTAAAATCCATTAGCCTTGAGCACATTAGCTATCTTTGAAAAAAGGATAGCAAATGGAAAAAGTTTGGGGATGGTCTCAAGTATATCATTCTGCTTGAGTAGTTGTGTAAAAAAAAATGCAAAATTCAAAAGAAGAAGAAAAAAAATCCATTCCACAAGTTGTCAATTAAATAAAGTGGATGGAAGCTCAAGTCGTTGTTGGAAAAGAAAAAAAAAAGAGAAAAGTTGAAAAGAAAAGAAAAAAAGTTCTTTCTTGTGAATATTTTCTAGTTTATGAGATATTGTTCCGTGGGAACATAGAAACTTGAATTGTTGAAGAAGCTTATTGCTATATGTTTGATGAGAATGACTTTTGTGCTTAGGATTATTTGCTACTATATTTCCTATAATTCCTACCTTTAACCCAAGCCTCACATTACAAGCTTTGAAAGTCCTAATGACTTTTGGTTGGGAACTTGTCTACATTAGTGGATAGAGGGAGACAAAGCAAACTTAGGGGGACAACTCTAAGTCAAGGTGTGTAGTTTTACATAAACTTATCCAGATTGCTCACTTTGATTGGCTTGAGAATTTTCATGCACACAAGGATCCAATTGATTAAAGCTATTGTTTAAATGGATTCAAGAAATGATGTGTTAATATAATCTTTGAGAGCATATGGGGAATTAACATTGTTAGTTGAGTTTTTTCCTTATTTTGTTCTGTTAGTTCTTTTTCTTATTATTCTTTGTTTTTCTTTGTCTTTGCTTGGGACTTGCAAAGGTCAAAGTTTGGGGG
>JAKNRG010108810.1:0-16112 GCA_024706555.1 Mandevilla sanderi x Mandevilla atroviolacea | reverse complement strand
TTTTAGGAAGTCTTAATTATAGTTCTTCCTATTATAAAGATCTTGCAAAAGATACAGCAATACTGCATGCTAGATTAAAGAAAAATGCTGGTCCTTAGACTGCTAAACATACTAAAGCTGTCAGGAAAATTAAGCAAAAGGTCAAAGTCTTACCTTGCTTAGAATTGGAAAATCCGCTATATTTTAAGATAGTGGAAACTGATGCATTCTTAAAAAAAAGAATCCTCATACTAACCAAGAAGAATTGGTTAGATATATTTCTGGGAAATGGAATCCTACCCAGCAAAAATATTCCACAATTAAGAAAGAAACGCTTTCTATTGTTAAATGCATTAATAAAATGCATGACGATTCATTAAATCACAAATTCTTGGTAAGAATTGATTGCAGTGCTGCTGAGCAGATTATTGAAAAAGATGTAAAAAATTTGATATCTAAACAAATATTTTCTAGTTGGCAAGCACAGTTATCTGTAATTGATTTTGATATTGAATACATCAAAGGAAAAAATAATTCTCTTCCTGATTTTCTAACTCGAGAATTCTTGTAGGGTACATGACCAATGGTCAAATTGTGGCCAAAAGGATAATAAAAAGGATGCAACGACACTGGGGCCAATCGTCCCTAGGAGGAAGAGGGTTCCCACCCTCTAGTGGCCGAGGAAGGGGAAGAAATTCGACCCTTGACAGAAATTCAGGTTGTACTATCCTGAAAGAATTCTCAGAGAAAAAGGCAATGCCTAAAGAAGAAAAGGATCCAATGGATCCTAGCCATCTTTCAATGAAAGAACTGGTAGAAGTTGATCATGAATATTATGATAATTCAGATGAGGAAGAAATTCTTCCCATAAATGAAGAAGATATGACATGGATTAAAGATCCATAGTATATCATGAAAAAATATTTGGATCATAGAGGCTATGCTTCTAGAGAATATAAATGTAGAATGTACTATGTTACAATTTTGGAACAAACAGGGTCCGCAGAGATTAAGTCATTCAAGCAAAATAATAATTTTGAGGTAATTGCATATAGGAAATGTGCTCTTTTTAGAGTCCTTAATCTAATAGATTGGGGAATGGATGCTGCAAAGCCCAGAACCCTGAAAAATGATAAGGGTAATGTATTCCAATAAAATTATTAGGATTACATGGATGCATGGACTAATGCATTCTACTATGAAAATGCAAGGAAAAAAACATTCTTGGTTTTTCCAAATTGGAAAAGACTTCTTTAAGGAAACCAAAATAATACCAATGTGATATTATAGATGGTGGAAGAAGTTTGGGCAGAAATTATCATTTCTACCACAACCTATTGAAGGAAAATATGAGGAATGGCTAAATAGTCATCCAGTCTTTCAAGCCCAAGAGAAAATAGATGAAGGGCAATGTATTTTTTACTATTTTGAGAATTTAACATTCCATGGAATTGGAAATGGAGTGTGAAAACATCTGAAGATAGTATGGGAATACTAGTCCTCAATAGGGCTTTTCATTTCAGATGGTGGGCTCATTGGCCTATCGAGAAAACTGTGGAAGAAATTCATAGAAAGATTGAACAGAATAAAACTGTTCACGTAGCACAACCGGTGGAAAATATTTTGAACCAAAAATATGATCTCAATGAGATCAGATTACATTACCAAAAACAATTTCCTCATTTAACTAATCATGAAAAAATGGTTAAATGTTGTGAATATATGAAGGAACAATTCAGCCAAAATTTCAATGATAATATGTCCACTGGGAACGTGTCTATGACATCTAATGAGGAAGTTCTGGCCGGGGAATCACAAGACCCTAATAAAGGGTGCATGGAGGATTATTGGGATGCTATTATTAGCACAGCCCAATCAATGGCGGAAAGGAATAAGGGCAAAGGACCTACATAATCATCACAGCTCACACCAATGGAGTGACAGGTAGGAAGAATCTCATCAATAATTATTAATCAAGACCAATGTCTTTATTAAAGTATTTTGAAATTTATGCTTTTGCAAAAGTTACTTTTTCTTTTGACTTTAAAGGCCTTTGTCGGCCATGATTGTATTTTTTCTTTTTCTTTTTTGGCTTTTGAGGCCTTTGTTGGCCATGATGTATTATGGATTCAAAAATTTTGAAATGCGTTATAGATTAGCTTTTAAGTCTGGTTTTGAAGTCCGGATGTTTGCCTATATATAGGTTTTTATTTTCAGAAGAGGGCAAGCTTTTGAATACTCTCTTCTCTCTCTCTATAAATAAAATCTTTAGAAGTTTGAAGTTATTTAGAAGACTCTTTAGTTTTATTTGTAAGTATCCTGTTTATTTTATTTTGTTTTTTTTATCTATAATTGGCATTAGAGCCACTTCTTTATCATGTTAGGCTAAGAAAATTTATCTTGTTTAGTAAAACCAAATAGAGATAGGTTATATTCTGATGAATTAATGAATTATATTAAACAAAATTAATAAATCATTCTGGTAAATAGGATGTTACCTCAAGTTGCATATTAGGCAGTAGAAGGGTGGTGAATTGCGAGTAAGTCCTAAGTAAGTCGTTGATAGACGTGTTTATCAGCATGATTTTAATATTTGCATTTAATATGATTCATTCTAGGCATCAGTTTATAATTTCTTTCTATTTGAATACAGAACAAGATAAATGTTAGCCAAATGTTAGGTTTTTTAAAACTTGTGCAAAATAATCCCTTAGTGAAAAACTCTGAGTTGGCAGACTTCAATAATAGTGAAGAAGCCTTGAACAAATGGACTGTTCCGACAGTTCCATCAAACCAAATTTATAAATTTGGTACATTTGACTTCAAATCAAGACAGGCCATAAAAAGTAAGGAACTAACTGTCACTATGGAAGATCAAATACAGGATCTTCAATTACTCTCTGCCAATGATTTGTAGAGTTACCAAGCCAATGGGTATAAATATATCCATATTAGGCTAATCCATGTAGCTTTTAAACCATTAACTTTGACTGGTTTAAATGCTTCAATTCTTGGAACTTTAAGAGATGCAAGATGTTTAGATTGGAAACCATCTATGATGGGAGTTGTCCAGACTAGTTTAAGTCATGGATCGGTATACTTTAATGTATATCCAAATTTAAGTCTATCTTTGACAGATAGAAATATCTTTAAGGCAATAAACCTTAAAGTACAAACCCATGGATACAATTTTATCCCTGGATCTGAAACTATAGAAATAATCTATAGAGTTCAATTTAAGGTAATGAATACCTTATGCCCTAGCGAGAAACAATTTAGCTCTCAGGGAAAAACAGTAGCGGTTGAATCCAACCTTCTAACTACTAATGTTGCAACAAATAAGTTGATTAAATGGGAAGATATAAACTTTCCTGAAACTTGGTTGGTACCAGAAGCCGTACAACCAAAACCAATAATTAATCAAAATATTGAGCAAATTGTTCAATATGATGATAGGGATGTTGAAATATCCTTCAACCCTACAAATAAAATAAGATTATCTAAATCTTATTCTAATAGAGAACCTTATAGGGTCTCTGAACCTCCATATGTTATAGATGCAAGGTCATCCACTTCGGAAATACCCAAAAGTGATAAATTAAATGAGATTAGACTATCTCAAAAAAATATTCCCCATGGAATACATGAAACTCAGTCTAATAGACTATCTCCGAGTGCTTCGGAAATGAGTTTTCATGTTTAATGGATTTAGTCCAAATAAACAATGAAACAGAAGAACTATGAGTTACTTCTATTCCATATCCTAAACTAAACAATTTTAAGTTTAGGACAGGAGAGAAAAAATTTCTCACCTGGCATTCCTATAAGACTGATGCTTAACCAAGAATTTGCTGAGTTAAGCAATAAACCGTTTAGAGATTGGTACTTCTCTAAATTTGATTCTGAATTCCGTAAATGACAAATATTATAATCATTTGTCAAAATACAATACTATATTGTATTTTATTCCATGGTTTACAGCTTTTTATGTCTTAGAACAAAAACAAAAGCTGAATATGATTACCAAATCATGGGAAAAAAAAGAGGGAAACTGATAGGGTCAGTCTGTCCCCCAACAGAACCTTTATCCTTAATACAAGGAGAAGAAGTTCTAGAAGTCTCAGCCTTTATGAAGGTTAAGACAGATATAGAGACCTCAATTAAGGATATCTCTATTATCTATAAACAGTTGAATTATGCAAATTTGTGTCTTCAACATTTGGGTTCACATATTAAATCCTTAGAAGCTTATCTCATACAGCTTTCAAAGATAAATCAGGAGACAAAATCTCCTAATACCTCAAAAGAACCTATAATTAAACCTCCAACAAATGTTACAGGGTTTAATTTAGGGAGTTGATCTAAGAATGAACTTATCAAAACACTTGAGGAAAGGTTGAAAAACCTCAAAGTCAATACTTTGGAAAAAGATGATATAGTTGATAATAAGTCAACTGAAGAATCAAAAATGGATTCTACATCAGAGGAAGAATCTGAGTTCTCTAATAATGAGATAAATAACATTCAAGAAAATTTTCTTGAAGTTAATAAGCTCAAATATGAGCCAAGAAGGTTGGAAAATTATTATTATAAAAGACCAACCCCTTCAGACATATTGTTTGAAGAAAATGATAATTTTATATCAAATTCTTATCATCCAAAAACCATCTATGAATGGAATCTTGATGGTCTCTCTGATGGAGGAATACATAATTTACTCCATAGAATGATAATGTATTCCACTGTTTGTAAACAAACAAGGAATACAGAGAGAACCATAACAGAAATGATTACCTGTGGATTTACGGGTACTCTTAAACGATGGTGGGATAATACTCTTTCACCATTTCAAAAGCATGAAAGATTGCATGCTAAAAAAATTATTATTAAAATAGAAGAAGGTACTTCAACTCAACAACATGAAGTTGAAGATAGTGTATATACATTAATATGCACTATATTAGAACACTTCACTGGTCAATTAACGGATCAGAATGAAAGGGTCAGAACTCTTTTACAAAATCTAAAATGTCCATCTTTGACACATTTTAGATGGTACAAAGATGTTTTCTTGGCTAGAGTCACTCATTTAAGTGACGGCAGCAATGAACATTGGAAATCCAAATTTATAGAAGAGAGAGGTCGGGCATTTACCCACCTAGAAAAGTAGTCCACTGCCACGATCAGCAATTATTTTGCACCTGTAGCCTTTGGGAAAGGACCTAGAAGATCCATTCCCTATTGGTAGAAAGGGATTGGATTACTTCATGACCTCTGTTCAGTTACAGGTAAATGGTGAACATTGTCATGCAACTGTCATTTTGTGCATTTCCTAACAAGTTCTATTGCATCATTTTCCATCGTTGGCCAAAAATATCCTGCTCGCATTATTTTTCAAGTTAAGCTTTTAGATCCAATATGAGACCCACAAATTCCTTCACATATTTCTCGAAGAATGTAATTACCTTCATTCGAGAGTACGCATTTCAATAATGACCAGGAAAAAGCACTTCGGTATAGTTGGTCATCCATCAGTACATATCGAGATGCAGTGGTCCTAATTTTCTTTGCCTCTTCATTCCCATCTAGAAGCCTTCCTTCCTTGATGTATTCTAAAATGAGAGTCATCCAATTAGAATCTTCTATGACATATTGTATTTGAATAAGCTCAATTGATTTTTTTGGCTAATGGTTCTATCCATAAACCATCAATTTGCTTACCTACTATAATTTTGGAGAGAATTTTTTCCTTTCTGGACACGTCCTCTACTTTCATGAATAGATTCTATGCCAGGAAAAGGTACTTTTGCATGTTTTCTTCCCGAGCCTCATACTCTCCGTTTACTTGTCCTACTACAATCTGGGAGTCCAGCTTGGCAAGCAGATTCTTTATGTGCAAATTTTTTGTCATTCTTAAGCCTGCAAGAAAGGCTTCATATTCCGTTTCGTTGTTGCTTATTGAAAAATCATACTTTAAAGCATAGTTGAATTTAATACCTTCAGGATTGATGAGTATAAAACCCCCTCCTTTGTTCTTACTTCCTGCTGAACCATCAGTATAGAGAGTCTAGCAATCCTGTGATTTTGGAGATTTGTCAGTTTTGGTTTTATCAAACTTGGATTCATATGTGGTACATTCAAGGATAGAATTGGAAAGTACCTGGGCCTATATAGCTTTCCAGGGCGAGTATTGAATGTCAAATTCGGATAGTTCTATCGTCAACTTCATCAAACAGTCATATCTGGCGTGTGCATTATTTTTCGGATAGGGGCATTCGTCAGCACATTAATTGCGTGTGCTTGGAATTATGGTCGTAACTTTCTGGTTGGGATAACCAGTGCAAGTACATGCTTTTCAATAGATGAGTGTCTAATTTCAGCATTTTGAAGCACATGACATGCACAATATATTTGTTTAATTCTTCACTCTTTGGAAGCACACAAAACCAAGCTCACAGCTTGTGGTGCGACTGAGAGGTATGGCATTAATGTTTCCCCGATCGTTGGGGATACTAGTAATGGTGGAGACGATAGATTTTTTTTTATTTTTTCAAATGCTTGATCACAATCGGGGTCCATTCGAACCCCTTTGTGTTTTTTATTACCAGGTAGAAAGGGGGGATCTTTCTCCAGCTTTTGATAGAAATTAGCTGAGTGCTGCAATTCTCCCCGTTAGCCGTTGCACTTCTTTCATAGTTTTCGGGGGTTGCATCTCCAGTAAGGCCTTTATTTTCGATGAATTTCCCTCTATTCCTCTGTTGGAGATCATGAATCCAAAAAATTTACCAGTCTTTACCCTGAATGCACATTCTTTAGGGTTTAACTTAATCCCATATCGCCGCATGACCACGAAGCTTCCTCTAAATCTTCAAAGAAAGCATCAAATTTTTCAGATTTAATAAGGATATCATCCACATAACCTCTCATGTTTCGGCCAATCTGCTTTATGAACATCTAATTTATCATATCCGGAAAGTCTGCCCCCAGGTTTTTTTAACCCGAAAGGCATTCGAGTGTTGCAGAACAAACCCAGGGGGGTCACGAAGGATGTTTTGTCCTCATCTTTTCTGGCCATTAGAATTCGATGATAGCCTTTGTGAGCATCCAAGAAGCACAACAAAGGAAATCCAATAGTTGCATCTACTAGCTAGTCGATGCGGGGCATCGAAAATAGCTTCTTTGGTATAGCTCTATTCAAGGATGTAAAATCGATACAGACTCTCCAAGAACCATCGGGTTTTGGTACCGGAATTGGATTAGCCACCTAGACAAGAAATTGTACTCTCTGTATTATGCTTGCCTTCAACAATTCTGCCATTTCCTTGTTTATTGGCTCATGCTTTTCGACGCTCTGAGGCCTTTTTCTCTGTACCACTGGTGGATACGCTGGGTCAACTCCCAGTTTGTGTTTGACAAAAGTTCTTGGGATTTCTCCCAAATCATGAGAAGACCATGCAAAAATATCTTGGAATTTGGCCAGTAGATCTATCAAGTGATGCTTAATCCTTAAAGGCAAGCTCTTCCCGATGGTTACTTTCCTATCCGGGTGTAGGGTTCCTCTTCAAACTTTTCTTCTTCTGTTTGCTAACTATGCCTCGAGGGGATTTTGGCGATGGTAGCGTGATAACAAGTGTGTCCTAATTTGATGTCCCTTTTATGATGTGAGCTTGATCCCTTATTGTAGTTATGGGCTCATTCTCAAATGTATTAACAAGTGCTTGCATTATGTTCATTCCTGGTCTTCCCAAAATGACTTTATATGCTGATGGATTGTCCACTACAAGAAATTTCGCTTGTTTCTTGACCGTTGAGGCTTTCGGTCCCCATTGTACGGACAGAGAGATTGAGCACAGTGCATAAGTAATATCTACCGAGAATCCAATAAGAGGCACTCGTTGGGTTTTGATATCCAAGTACTTTAACCCCATTTTCTAAAATGCCTCATAGTATAATATGTTCGCTGAACTACCGATGTCTACCAAGATCCTTTTGACCCAGCAATTAGCAATCAACATAGATATCACAAGAGAGTAGTCATCATGAATCACCATGGAATCTGCTAGTCTTGACTGTTTGTCTTGTCTAACATCGCATTGAGAATATAGCTCGGAAATCATTTTCATAACTCTTGGTTGAACTTCTCTGGCATCTGCTTTTGGGTCTTGCTGCCGAGACTGCTTTTGTGGTTGCGGCTTGACTTGCATTGCAGCTACAAAGTCTTTTAAGTGCCAATTCTGAATGGCATTTTCTATTTCTCTTTTCAAATGGTAACAATCATCCTTGTGTGTGTCCAATTTCCTTGTGAAAGAAGCAATATTTTGATGAGTTTCTTCTTTCTGCAAGTTCTTGCATTGGTCTTAGTAGGGCCAGGATGCCATAACTTCAACTTTTGTCAAGATAAGAGATCTTGGAGCATTCAGAGGTGTGAAATTTGGGTTTTGGTTTGGGCGAGGAGGTCTCGGATTTGCGTTTTCAAAGGTTCGGTTATTGGGCTCAGGCCTCCGAGTTTGAAATTATTTTGGTGGCTGTGCTATTGGATTATGTAATGGTAAAGGTTGAGTAGGATGTGCTGGCCGAAGAGGCGTTTTGGGGATACGTGGTTGACTGATACCCTCTTGTGGGGTACCGTCATACAAATGATCTTTGCCTCGATGATGTTGGGAACTTACAGCTGTCATCTTTATCTAGCCTTTCCCTCTTGGTAGTTCCCTTACTTTCTGCCCTATCTCCTCTCTTTCAAGCTGCCTTAGGGCTTTCTTTGATTTCTCCAACTCCTCACCCTTAATCCACTTACAAACTTTTCCTTGAACTTTGTGGTTGTCTTCTGTTGCAAAATGCCTAGCTCGTTAGAATATATACTCGGTCAAAGTCCATTGCATAAAGCTTCTACATACATTTTCTCATCATTATCTTGTACCTACAATGCCTCGTCATTGAACTGCTTCAAAAAGGTGGCCAAATATTCATCTTTGAACTGCGGAATGTTTAATAAATGATCCATTGGCTTCTTCTGCAATCTACTCCCAGCAAAGTGTTGGAGGAACATATTACCCAACTGAGAAAATGTGTGGAGGGGCTTGGTTGGAATGGATGCAAACAAATCCAAAGCTTGTCTATCTAAGGTGCTAGAAAAGCATCAACACAGTAACATGTCATCTACCACGTGCATGACCATGGATGTAGTATAATGTTTCAGATGATCTTTTGGGTCAGATGAACCCTTATACTTCTCGATTAAAGGCATTTTTAATCTAGTAGGGAAGGGAGTGACCTGGTACTCCTACTTCAAGGGGTTGGATTCCAAAAGGTTCCACTGCGGTTTGGGCAGCTAAAACTTAGGTAATACCATTTTCATTTGTTCCTATAATTTCTGCGCCATTCCCATAAGCTCGGGATCCCCCGATTGGGAGGAACTATTGACTAGCGAATATTTTTGCCTGGTGTGCGATGTTTAGGAATATCCTTGACATTAGATGAACCTATCTCTTCCTCTAATTCTACTATCTTTTGAGATGGAGGTTTGAATGTTTGCTTGAGTTTCAGGAATTCTTTAAATTCATCGAATGTTGTTGGCTAGGAGATTTTGGATTTCTTTGTCAGATTCAATAGGTTCTGACCCTACCAATCCTTTAGAACCTGCTGGGTGGTCCTGCTTCATGTAACGATCGAATGTGGACATCCGACTCCTATGTTCACTGATCCTTGTGGTTGGACACTTGTTCGGGAGGTGGACAATAGGAGTTTGTCCTTTGATTTAGCTTTAGGAAGAGGGGGTAAGTGTAGGGGGTCAAGGAATTCTTGTAGGGGGATGTGTGTCTCTATGAGGAGTATTCTCAAGCAGGTTGGGTGATGGGATGCGAGAATACAGTGCTTTGGCAGCAGCATGTCTAGTGCAAGCAGCCATTGTAAGCCGAGAGTTGTTAGGAAGAAGAGAGTAATATGATTTTGAGTTAGAACAAGGTGGGCGCCAATATGATGTTGTCGAAACTCCACCTAGGACTGCCGAGACTTCACTGAAGACTGAGGGCCTATGAAGACTAGGAAGACCGAGTCTCCATCCGAAACTCAAGTGAGGATCGAATATGGGGTAATAATACCAAGAGTGAGTTAAAGTAACGTACTTGGAATTGAGAGCTAAGCCCTTTATTTATAGGCGCGAGTTCAGAGGGAGTGTATTGAGGGGTTTCGATGTGGGACTTGTTGCAAGCCCTGGGAACTTTATGATATCTATATACATCATTATTCTTGCTTTTGAAAATAATAAAAATTCTAATACTTCTAGAGCTATTGTTGCTTCTGGAAATACGCAATCTTAGAATGCCATCGGTGACTCCACACTTCCATTTCTCCTAGCCCTAAGGCCTTGCCCTTCTCTACTGTTTTACCCATTGATTTGGAAATCTTGCAACCTATTGTTAAAGATTTTGTTGTCCTACAAACCAAAACCAAAATTTAGCGGGCAAGAAAACCAATAGCCAGAAAAAGAATCTTGTCGTTCAACATCCTTGTACACAACCAGCTTCAGGTAAGCCGAAAGTGGTAAGTACTTCTTAACTCCATAGTGGTATTCTTGAACTTATGCTGATGATGGGTCTTAGAACAACCAAAAATTCTCTTGAAGTTGTTTTGTAGGGAAATGATTTTTTTGGGATGACTCCATTGTTCATATGGAATGGAGTAACAATATTCAGTAGGACTATCATTTGGCTGGAGACCCAATTATTGATTTCAGTAATGATCCTACGAATGCTTTTCCACTTAAGCAGATGTCAAAAGACTGAAAGCAAAAAAGGCCACCTCCAAAGCCTCCAAAAAAGTTACTAATAGATAATTGCCTTTTATGGAACATCAGAGGTATTGCTAGTAAGGATTTTGTTGCTTGGCTCAAAAACTTTATTATCACTCATAAACCTTCTTTAATTGCTACTTTGAGCCTGTGGTTAATTCCTTTAGCATTACTCATTTTAGTCGTAAATAATTTTTCCCTACATTATTTCAATGTTAATGGTAAAATTTTGGTTATTTTTGAATGATCGTGTTAAGTTTGATGTTTTGTTGGATAGTGAATAGATTATCCATGGCAAAGCTTTTTCTAGCTCGGATCAAAGCATATTATATCTTTCATCTACATTGTGAAGAGGATTTTTGGAGGCAATAAATATAGGATCAAATGGCTACAAGAAAGGCAATGCTTTTACTAAATATTCCTTTACTTATTGTCAGAATATGACAGCAAGGCTTTCTATTGCTATGGTTGAAGACTCAACAGGTAACATCCTTTCTAATCTTAGTGACATTGAAACCCATGCAGTGAATTTCTTTACGGACTTCTTTCTAAAGATGCTCCTTCTCAAGAGTTTTTTGATATTCTCTAGCACATCCTTTTAATTCTTAGTCATGATGATAATATGTTCTTCAATGCCCTGCTTACTAAAGAGGAAGTGAAAAAGGTTGCCTTTGATCTTAATGGAGACAGTACTCCTGATGCTTATGGGTTTTATGGTAAAATTTTCTCTACTTGCTGGGACATTACTAGTTAAGATATATAAAATGTGGTTCAGGATTTCTAGGTTGGTCTTCATATGCCCAAAGCTTTACAACTACTCAAATTTTGCTCATACCAAAAATTCAAACTTCTTCTACTTTTGCAAATTATAGGCCTATAATCCTCTGCACATTTGCTAGCAAAACTATTACTAAGGTTCTTGCTAATATTCTATGTTACAGACAACAATCCTAATTATAAAAGGATTGACAATTATCTTTGGCACAAAACCCATAAGGAAAAGGATTTTATATATGATGTGATTAGTAGTCAAGTTATTTGAATTCAAGTTGAAGAATGATTATATTAATGCAAAACCAACATAGACAAAGATTTGACAAAGGATTCCAATACAAGATTGATTTATTTGATAACTAAAGGTATCAAACAAGGATAAGAATTATATTAGTTACCAATAAGGAATTGGAATCCTAGTTGAAGTCAAGTCAACTAAACAACATCTATATGAGGAGGACTTTTTCAAAGTTGTCGAAACACAACACAGATACAAAGAAGCAAAAGTAGAATATCTACAGTGCATTTAAAAGCATCTTGATCTTTCTTGGTGAGGCTTTCTTTGTTCATCAAGTTGTTTATTTTTTCTCGAGTGTTTAGAAGTTGGTATTCTTGTCTATCTAAAGAGACACTCAAGAACAATCATTCCAAAGTCTCTTTGGTGATACAAAGTCTCTTGGGAGCAAGAGCATACAAGTGATCTTCGGGAGGAAGAGCCATCCAAACATTTCGGGAGAAGAAATCGTGCAAAGTTGAAGGGAGTTCAACAATTACAAGGGGACTTGTGGTTTGTACATTGTCCTCGGAGTAATTTCATTCAAGAAGTTTTGTAAGTTATTCTTGTAATTTGAATTATAGTGGATGATAATCTGGGTAAAGGCCTCGAAAATGTAGGTTGGTGGCCAAAGTGTGTTACCAAATGTTTTGTGTTCTCGTTTATCTTCTGTCTTTAGTTTTTGTACTATATAAATTACAACAAGACAGTAATCCATTAGTCATCACCCTAACAATTGGTATCAGAGCTTTGGTCACATCAAATTGCTGTTTGGATAGCCAGTGAGATCGTGGGAGTTGGACGTTGACTAGCCAAGATGAGCACAACAAGATCACCTATTCTTGATGGCACTAATTATCCTTATTGGAAGGCACGCATGTGGGTATTCATTCAAGTTGAAGATGATTATGCTTGGGACGCAGTAATTCAAGGTTGGAAATCTCTTGTCTCTACGGAGACAACATCTGATAGTGTTAAAACATCACCAAAGTCAAAAGATAAGTGGACAAACATGGAGTTGCAGTACCAGAAATACACAACTAAGCGTCGGTTTTTAAGTATACTTAGTGGGATTTCAACCACCGTCTAGCAACATTGGAAAACCATTGGGAAAACCGATGTCTCGAAGAGACTTAGCATCGATTTTCGCCAACCACCGGTATAACCGACGGTAAGAGAGACTTCGCGCTAGTTAGTAACCGCTGCAAAAAAAAAATTTCATTTGATTTTTCTTACAATTATGAACTTTGCGTTGATTCCAAAACCGCCATTAAATTTTTCACCCTTTTCTTTTCAATTATATTGCACTTAGCAATGGTTGCCCAACCGCCGTTAAGTTTTATTCCACATTTTGGCTTATTCTTTTGTATTTCGTGTCAATTTAGGAACCGCCATTATATTTTTTGTTTTATATTATTAAACATTGTGCAGGTTCATGAACCGTCGTTAAATTTTCCTTTATTTAACAAAATTATCTTTGTACTTCGCAGCGGTTTCCAAACTGCAGCTAAAATTTTATTTTATTTTTTTTAATTTTCTTTTTTTGTGTGTATTTCCTGCTGTCCAAATACAAAACAATTCGTCCTAAACCAAAATTACATCCATCCACGTCAAATCAAAATCTCATTCAATGTAACCATAAAAATAATTCATCCAACTAGTCCAAAAGAAATTCAAAATAATGAATTGTCTAAAACATACACAATACTAAATAAAATTCTTTGGTACTAACATCACGAGAAGGATAATGTATTAGATCGATATTCATTCATTAAACAAACATAAAGAGTAATCAGAGAAACGAAGTAGAAGCATCAACCAAGTATGCTAAGGATCCTCCGAGTCATCCACGGGCATAGGATTCTCTTGTTCCTCATTGCTAACAACTTGATTGACAGAATGGCCTAAAGGCATGCCAGATTCATTGGCTTGTAGCTGTCATATATTCAAATTGAATTAGACTAAAATCATATCAATATAATCCATAACAATCATCTATTTTAGTTGAAAAATAATAGAACTTATAACAATCTTTAATGAAATAAAAAAACTAACAAGAACTTTGTGAATTTAACATGCATTATTAAAATGCATTTCATTAACATCAACATGCGTTATTTGTTAATAGTTGTCAACCGAATTCAACCAAAAATAGAAACACATGAAAAGTAGAACAAAATTTAACTAATAAAATTTCAAGGAAGAATTATATGAAGATTTCAAACCAATTCAAGTTATATTCTTGCATTCATAATTGAATACATATAAATAATCAAGTTAGATATAAGAAAAGACCTTAAATAAGTACAACCAGTCTTAACTTACATTCATAACTGCTCATAATTATCCGGTACAAGCATTTCAAATTTGTTGTAAAGCCCGCGTACAAGACTTTCCAAATAATCAACATTCCGATTTGCAATGTCTAATTCACTCTATGATCCAGAAACTAAGGGTTGAATGATGATCTTGAACCTGAAGATCCATTACTACTTCTATAGTGAGGCGTGGTCCAAATACCCTAGTGGGACATACGCCGTATCCCATACTTCGAAACCTACCCGATGCTCCTTGCCAAGGACTTGTGCTAGAGAATGATTTTGAGATATTGGGATGGAAGAAGGATCACGTTCTTTGATCTCTGTAATCTTATCCTATAAGTTCAAGTTATAAAATGTAAATATAACTACAAGTTCAAAATCTAATGAAATTTAATGTAATAGAGATAATTTTAACGTATTAAGACTTACACAAACTTCCCTAGCCTCCTCAGAAGGATATGAACCATTGGATTTTTTATGGCTTAGCTTATTCATGTATCCTTTACTTGGATTATCCACCTCTAGTTTTCTTAGCTGCATAAAAGAATTTATAATATTTCTTCAGATTCAAACACATAGAAAGAAAAAAGAAACAAGGAAAATGTAAGAATATAGTAATTGTTATTAATCTCAGCCCTTTTCCTCTGTAAGTTCTTGGAGCCAAGAGTGTGTGGGATATTGAGGTGTTCCTTATTCTGTGCATTCCTTTGACACATTGCCTATAAAAAGAAATAAACAACTAATAAATAACATTAGTAGATTTTAATTTAGTTGTATAAACAAATATACATGAGGTGCTTAACCTATCTTTTCTAGTATTTGTGAGATCATACCTGAGTAGATTCCTCCAAGCGATAATCAATAAAAGCTGCCAATTGCTCTACAGGTATATCGGGAAGAGGGTGTTCAACATTAAAGTCCTGACTTTGAGTTACATCGAAAAACTTATCAAACAACCTCTTCCTGTGATCCTTCCACTTCTTTCCGATGTCCTTCATGACATAATCAACGGCTACTTCATCATGGGCTTCAAAGTGTAATTTTTCCTTCAAAAGTTGCGAAAGAATAGTTAGAATTAATATTCGATTAAAATGAACACAATAAATTAATATAATTAAGAAAAAGAATAAAATTGTATTACCTTGATGGCAGTTTTCCAAGCAGCTCTCCTTTTACTCATGGAACCTTTTTCCAAGACTTGAAAGAAATAGGAAAAAATTGAGAATCCCATGTTGCACCTCCCAAAAACCCTTCAAGCATGCCATCAGCATTATCACAACATGGTGTACCAGTAACATCAAAAGAAACCACTGCCTTTTTACTTGGTGAAAGCGTCCAAACCTCATGTACCATCACCGATTTGGTATTTTGAACGCCATTCTCATTTGAGACATATATCTTCATTTATAAGTTAGAAAGTAATTATGTTAATAATTGATATTTGTAGTGTATTGACATATCCATACCTATAATATCGATAGTCCATGATTGCCTGTGCTTTCTGGATGACTCTGTAGGCTGTGTAGATTCTTCTTGGCCAATAGGGGGTGGATTCATTTCTGAAAAGACTAAAATTCATCGTTAACCATGTCAAAAAATCCAAGCATTTAAAGGATATTACATGTAAACATAACTTATTTTATATTAACCATTAATATGTAATGAAATAAAGGGTTAAATTCAACTTTAATAGAAAATTGAATATAGTTTTAACATTAAACTCAATTAAACTAAACTTCAAATTAACTCTAACTAAAATTGACATTAACAAATGGATAATATAGTTTATTTTAACCATTAAGATGTAACTAAAAAGAAATGCTAAGTTCAACTTCAAGTTTAGAACATTGAATAAAATTAAACTAAATTAGACTTAACTACACTTAACAACTACTTTAATTTTTAACTGGGGTTAATTTTTTCTCTTAGTTAACTTTAAGTAAATTTAACTTAAGTTATTTAATATTCACATTTAAAC